>JAHPZR010010626.1:22500-30000 GCA_019787425.1 Platygyra sinensis | reverse complement strand
GCGTACTCCGTCTGGAAAATATATTTATTTTTGGAAAACAATGATCAATACGGCCGCAAAAAGTATTTTAGTACCGTTGTGTTACTGTATGACGAGAGAATTTTCATTGACATTCTCAAGAATCAACCGCCAAATGTCAATTCCTACAGAAAAGTGCTTCAAACTTGCTCAAAAGCAGTGTGGCCGTGTCGGGTAAAAGAAAATATAATTTAAACGGAATCAGCACTAGTCTTCGTCGTCACTTTCGATGAAAACTCTTCGCCTTTTCTGAGGTTCCTGGATTATAGTTACTGGCCCGTTAAAGTTCTTGAACTGGCGCTCAGAGATGCTGCGAATGTCCACACCGGAAAAAAACCGCTCAGCTGTTTAAATCTGATGGTCCTTGAAGATGTTTAAACTGGCTTGCGATACAGCAAGAAAATTTGTTAATGTGGCTGCTGTACTGCTCTTGTGTCACCAATTGCCTTTTGAATGGTGAAAGGACAGTGAAAGGAGACCTTCCTTCGGAAAGGAACCTCTCATGTACATATATACTTCGCTGCAAGCCCGACAGGGTGTCAGCTTCATTCATAATCGTCGCCATCCGTTTTCCGATATCTCACTATAAAAAGCTTTCCCAATAAGTGGTCAAGGACGGGTGTTACTAAACAGAGTAACGAAGTAACGAGAAACCGAGTAACGGGTAAAAAATTGAAAGGGTCAAAAATTTCAAAATCGTTTTAAAATGCGTAAAATGGTTTGAAACAGTTAAAAATTAAATTAAAAGCCCCAGAAGCATGTTTGCCAAGGCACGGAAAGGCGTTTCACTTTGTTTTTGATTCATGCAACATCCACCTATATCATTCCATGTTAACCTGATTCCACGCCGTAGAAAGGACCCGATAGTATAATTTTTTGCTTTCGTTTGCCAAAGTTTTCAAACTCTAAGATTTAAAGCCAATGCTCAAGACTACAGTGGCTCGAATTAATCCTGAAATGAATATTATGTTCGTCAGGTCAGGTCGTGGAGCCGGGTAAATCTATCACCTGACGGTCGCTGAGGTCGAATAACTGAGTTCCGTCTTCAGAGCAGACATCAACTTTAATACGATAATCACGAGTAGAAAGAAGTCTTTTCGGCTGTTTTCAAGGTTATGATGATTATGGGAATTTATTTCACATTTCAGGACGGGAGGTCATGTACTGCTGTTCTGGGACTACTGCAACTATTACTTAAGTGTTTTCATTTACATTGTGTCTAGACTAGTACCTAGCAGCGGGGAAGTGCTTTTAATACTACTTACCCGGCAGTCTGGAATTGTTCTAGAATTTCCACGGAAAAACTCACCCAATCGTTCATAAAACTGTAGATCTTGTTTAGAAATGTCGAGTGATTTCAATTGTAATTTTGGCTTTGTTGTGGAGGAAATTGTCGTGCCTGGGCATACTAGTTTCGTCACTGACTCAGCGTGTCGCTCTCATACACTAATTTCTACAAACTGATTAAAGTTGGAACACTGTGAGAGTATTCGATATTTGTTCAGAAAGGCGAAGCGATTATAAATAAGGTTTAGCTCACAGTAGAACTTCGTCGCTTTCAACAACGCTTACTTCCTTTTGGCGCGAAAACCCTTTGTCACGCAACTGAATTGTTACACGGGACTTTCGTCACCGAAAGCTGAAGCGTTTTATTATAGCTATTTGTACAATTGTACTAGTTTGCCGAGGCAATTATTGAGGCCAGAAAACGCTTGGTATTTCTTCACCGACATCTCAGCAGGTTCAAGAGCAAGTTTTGGTGGAAAGAGGGAAGAACTTCTGACTGCCGAGTGACATGAGGCTCGTAAAATTTGTGCAAAACTAAAACATAGTTTAGAATCGCTTTGTACGGGTCCGCAAATGATCCCAGGACCGCAAATGATCCCGGACCGCAAATGATCCCCAAATTGGACCGCAAATGATCCCGGACCGGAAATGATCGCCATATTGGACCGCAAATGATCCCGATCAAAAAGTAAGGAATGGCGTGGATTGTGGAATAGGGTGGATAGGGAATTAGCGTACGTGAATACCGATATTTTTATTTAAGCCATCTTATAATTATAATGGCTCACAACTTGCTTGTTTTAATACTTTCGACTAAATTTTGTTGCTAATTACGATGTTATGAAATGCACCACTCAATCAATCATCTTAACACGGCTTGCCAGTTTGCATTTCTTTGCAATTCTGCTAAATAAAATTATGATCAGAGCAACATACACTACACATCCTCTTTTGTTAAAAAAAGATATTTCGGTGTTATAGTTAAATAACATTTTATCAGCCATAAACGCCACTCGTCTTAAGTTTTAAACTAAAATCTAACCATGAAGGACTGTGACAGATGACGCTGTCACCCGAACTACAACACTTTATCAATCAGTAAAACACCTAGTGTGTAGCACTGGAAATTTGAACAAATTTATTTTGTAATTTTTTCTTGGTCGTATTTTCGCTTTAATTCCTCGGGAATGACTACTTGAAGGCCAAGGCTTGCGATTCGTTTTGACAATTAGCTGTTTGTTAGGTGCTTGACTACTATTGCTACCGGGGTTTCGAGAATGTTTACGAGTTTACGACTTCTAAGTCAATAGACATCATCAGGCATAAGAGGCGGTATATTTATACCCGTTTACAATTAGCGTGCTTCGTTTGGAAACAAGAGCATTTTGAAAGTTGCGTGACACAAGGCTACGATCGATATCCTTATCTCATGATTTTGAGCCTTTTTAGAAGTTAGAGCATTAGGAAAAGTGCTCATGTAAATGCTTGTTTGTTTAGTACTGACAACCAGACGCCCAAATAGCCAAAGTAAGGTCCAGATGTTTACGCTATATTCCAGCCGCCATGCTGCTGTACACGGTTGTCCACGAACATGGCGTTTTCATACTGGGCCCTGTAAATTTCTGGGAAACATTTACGACGAATATCTGAAGTTTAGGGACACGCACAGGTCCAAAACTTGGAGAAGTGTCTTATATTAATAGTTATCTTCTATAACATACATCACATTTTCTTAGCTTTTTGCATTGGCTGGTTTTCGATTTTTGTTATTTTTTTTATTGCGTGACAGTGAAAACGATCTATATCCTTCGAAGAACAAAGCAGCAACTATGGAAATATATTTTTTTAAATGTTATAACATGTTTTTTTTAGTTTTTATGTGTTATCACCTTCCTCGGACATAAATCCATGCCATTCCTTATTTTTTGATCGGGATCATTTGCGGTCCAATATGGCGATCATTTCTGGTCCGGGATCATTTGCGGTCCAATTTGGGGATCATTTGAGGTCCGGGATCACTTGCGGTCCTGGGATCATTTGCGGACCCGTACAGCTTCTCTCACCAACTTCAATTCAGGGTTCTAACTTCAATTTTTGTACAAATTTACAAATTATTCTATAAGTGTCAAGGTCGAAAATTTAATCAACCACAAAGCCAAAATCAGTATAGTTGAAATCGCTTGACATTTCTAAGCAAAGATCTACAGATGTTTTCCGTGGAAATTCTAGAATAATTTGAGACTACCGGTCATATTGTAGTAAGTAATTAACACTTCCCGGCTGCCGGGTATCTAGACACAATGTTTTAAGCTTATGGGTCGTCAAGCTTGCTTTGTGAATTGGTTTTGTAGTTCCTGTTTATATATCAGTACTAAAAAACGATTTTAATCGATTCTACATATTTCTAAAAAGATTTGAGAATTTTTGACCGTTCGAAATTTTTTCTCGTTACTCGGTTTTCCGTTACTTCGTTACTCGTTACTCGTTACTTCGTTACTCTGTTTAGTAACACCTGTCAAGGACAGCAGCCGGTAAGTCCAAAACTTCTACTATGCTTCCTTTGTTTATTGACGACAAATATCGCTGAAATGTTTTCATTTCACTGGCAGTTTTCCTTTCCTTTCGTGGTTTTGCTCTTTAATGTATGAACATTTCAATTCCTTCCTGCCCAATTAACTCGTTCGCAATTTGCCGATGTAACTTCATTTTTTCCTTAAAATAGTAATATAATTAACTCTCTGAATGTTAATCGTCACTCATCGTCTTGTATCACAACGATTTTCAGTGTAAACAAGAACCGCAGCGCGGTTGTAACCGCGCTTTAAAAATCACGGTTACTAACACTCTCCGACTCCGAGCGATGCAAAATGCAAAGGAAAAGACATAGGGGAAGACTAACTTCGTCGCACAATAGATGGTGTGCTTATAACTCCGAACTCCGATGAAAGCTAAAACCACCAAGTGCTTTAGGATGTCTTATTACGGCTAATTTTAGATCTCTTAGGGTTTTCCCCCTGCAAGTTCTGGCAAGTTCTTGTTTACCTCAGCAAAAAGCCCAAGAATTCACTTGAATAGCCTAATCCCACAAGAAATATTCGCAAATGTGCAAATAAATTAATGACCGATACTTGTGGCGGAATAAACTTGCAAACTAAGCAGGATATGATTTGTCACGTAGCGAAAGTGAAACCTGCAACGTCAGCGCATTATGTGAATGACGTAATACCTTTTTTAGTGCAGAGTGCACTATTGGGATGGTTTGGGGATTGAAGTCGCTAAAGCTCTATGGCAATAAGGTGTAAACTTTAATGTTTGTTAATTAATTCGCCTTGTTTTGAGGAGGTGGGGTAGGTACCTTTGATTGCTATGTAAAACGTACTACACTAAAATTACATCATGGATAACATCACAAAACTGCATATGGTACCAATATTCTCTTGTTATCCTAGTGGTACTATTCTCTTAAGAACAAAAGCAATTTACTCGAGGTGCATGCGCAGATTGATTAGCATTGTGTATATTAGGCAAATTAAACAATACATTTTATGTACACAATTATACACGAACGTTAAGTGCTTTTCCTTATGTTAGAACACAATATGTAAGACGCATGCCCTCTATCATTGTTAGCATGATACAATCCGTTCTCAAGTTCAGAGTCATGTGAGCGATACCACACTCTCGTCTTAATGGGCGATAGCTGTTATAACTTCAAGTAATATCAGTTCTCCCTTTTAGTGCAAAGAACGCTTCTGTGACAGCGTATCTTTTGGAATCATCCCTATCTCGGTTCAAAAACGTCGTGTGCTGTTTTCAAACTATTTCGTGTTTACTAAGCTCTAAAGAAGGAAATGAATAGATCTCCTCAGCCTCTTGTTTATTTTATCCCCCGTGAAAGATAACAACAAACATTTCCGAGTTAGCGGCATTAAAATTACTAATGTCGTGACAAAAGAAACTCCTCAAATATTGCTGTAGACACTGTGGGACTTACCGAAACCGCAAATAAATTTAGTCAGTCTTTGAGCGGACTCATTCAGCGGAGTTGTAGCGTTACACGAGTCAACCGCGAGCCCAAGTCAACCTCGAGTCACGAGCCAACCTCGAGTCAACCACGAGTCAAGTCAAATTTTTTTCTATTTTTTCCCGATAAAAAAAGTAGATCGCAGGAAATAAAATATCTGAATATCAAGAGAAAGTATAGCTGAATATAGATTGTTAACAACAGGTTTTGATAACAGGCTCAGCTCGATCGCGACTCGCGCGATCTTGTAGTCTTACGCGACATATATTCAAAGGAACCATGTTATTTGTTGTGCCCATTGCCGATTATCAAGGCACGATTGTCTTATCCAAATAGTGAGTGACATGAATATAGCTGACTATGTGTTGACTCAGAGAAAACTTGAACAATATTATAAAACATCTGTGTCACGCGAGCGAGTTGCCTTTCCTGAATTTTGTGCCCGACGACCTTAAAATTACGTGAACTGTTGAAGGATCGTGTTTACAGAACTTTATTAGTGTTGCAAAACTACATTTAATTTATTTCTAAAGAAATCAACGACAATGTAAAAGTGACAATGGAGGTGGCTTGGCCTAGTGGTTAGGGCGCTGGATTTGTAATCCGAAGGTCCCGAGTTCAAATCCTTCTCCCTGCTACTAGATGGATCTACAACTTCTCTACGCTTTGTTAGTAGCCAACTGGTCAGCCTCCTGCCAGTTGGGATTCTTAGCAAGTTTCAGTTTAATTTACAGTATTGTTAGCTTATTTCAGTGTCCACAATTAGTACATCAGTGCTAAACACTTCGACACTTTTAATATATATAACTGAAGTTATCGTAATTTCAAGGTCGACGGGCACAAAATTCTGAAAATTCAGGAAAGAGGCAACTCACTCGTGTATGCTTTACAATATCGTTCAAGTTTTCTTTAAGTCACTAGATGCATGTCACTCACTATTTGGATAAGACAATCGTACCTTGATAATCGGCAATGGGCACAACAAATAACGTGTGCTCTGGAAATATGTCGCGTAAGACTACAACGGATCGCGCGAGTCGCGATCGAGCTGAGCCTGTTATCAAAATATCCTGTTGTTAACAATCTATATTCAGCTATACTTTCTCTTGATATTCAGATATTTTATTTCCTGCGATCTACTTTTTTTTCGGGAAAAAATAGAAAAAAATTTGACTTGACTCGTGGTTGACTCGAGGTTGGCTCGTGACTCGAGGTTGACTTGGGCTCGCGGTTGACTCGTGTAACGCTACAACTCCATTCAGCGATGTTATGTAGGATATAATATCGGTCAACTTAAAACGCTTCTCGGTTGTATTAATCTACATCGATAACATTGTGTATTTTAAACTGATTCATTGTTAAAACCAACGGTGGTAACATAATAAGAACGTGTTATTCCGAGACACGAGGTGACCATTTGATAATTGAATTAGTAAGTGTTTATCGATGATATGAAAGTTGCCTCTTGAATGAAACAAAATCGTTCCTCTTCCATTTTTTTTCATAAGCCAGTAACATTATTTCATCTTTCTCTAGCAGGAAATGAGCGAGAATATCTTCATTTGTATGGTTTTTTTTAGAAAACAAGGGTATCATGTTACAAACTTTGTGAGGAAAACAAAAGTATCAAGTTACAAATGTTGACGTTGAAAAAATAAAATTATCACGTTTGCTAGTTTAACGTATTAATGAATTCAAAATGAACAAAATTCAACGTAAAACACCAGAGTAAAATTTAAAATTGTTATGACAAACAGTAATTGTAAGTTATTTTTTATCTTTGAACTAACAGGTTACATACAGGCAGCGGATGACTCAAAAAGTACTGACAATCCTGCATTATACTCTGTACTATCAGAGATTGTCTCACTAGTTAGCGTACGTAATATTCCCTTCAAATCCAACGCTTGGATAAAGCCAGAAAAATGTATTTCACACACAGTAAAGACAAAATATTCACCCGAACATCTACCTTTACGTTCTTTGTCTACAAGCAGTCCTTGTTGATTCACTGATGACTAATTAGACACGCAATCAACTAATCAATCTGTAGCAACGACTAAACCGTCACGAACTGTTTACTCCCTGTAGCCGATTACACCATAAGGCGTAAATGTTGCGAAATCTTCGATGACGTAATGGTCTTAATCTGGAGCTTTTTCCAAGATATG
>JAHPZR010010626.1:10000-17500 GCA_019787425.1 Platygyra sinensis | reverse complement strand
ATGCAAACACACTTAAAGTGTGAAAATGACGAAAATCGCATCTTTCCTATTGAAGCCATTGTAAAACATAAAAAGGAGTCTGTATGAGAAAAAAATGCCGTTTACTTTTTTCAAATATCTCTTTTAGTTCCAGAGATATTCAAGTTTTTAAAATATGCAAATTGGCCGAGTGATGACGTCATATACTCAACCAAATTTTGACCAAATAGGATAAAAAAGATAGAAGATGGAAGGTCTTTCCAGATATCAATTGCCATGTAAGAAACTGATTGCTTTCCTGCATTAGTTTTAACTTTATAATTAATAAATATTAACAGCATAACCAAGGAAAACGCCAAGCACAGCACCCTCGACTCACGGACACCAGCAAAGGCTGATGAGGCTTCCTCTTTAAATATTTCAAGACTTTATCCGAAAGACGTCCAAAAAGTACTCGCTATTATAGTATTATTTTTTTCAACTCTTGTTCAGGTGAATTCTTCAATTACGCTGGACGGTAGCATAACTAGTTATAGTCAACCCGTTCAAGGAAGTTATCAAGTAAAGAAGCATTTGCCAGGCCGTGTTCATGACGTGGCAAGCATAGATGAGATGACGAACACTCGAGAAACGTTAATGAAGATTTGCGACTTCCTGGAGGTCACGTGCTCGGAAAATTATCTTCAAGAATGCGCTTCAATTGTTAGCCCAGTTCCCTCTAAAACAAGGAATAATGTTGTGTGGAAAAATAACAAGGAAAAAACATTGAAACAGAAGCCGTAGTTACAAAGATTGCATCGAGGGTTTACTCGGAAAATTCGTTTTCTCTTAAAGGTGTCGCCAAATAGACTTTCCACTGCATGGTGTTTTGTTATTCAAAGTATACGTGGGATCTATGATACTCAGTGAGGAGGGCGCATTGTTTACCCCACCATACCTATATATCTACTACATTATTATATCAATATACTCTTGCTTCGGGTTCCCTTTTAAAATGTTCATGACATTTCAAAGTAAAGGAATAGAGTGGGGAAAAGAAAATTATACATAAAACTTGTCTGCTGTCCAGACCTTTAAGTAGAATATGCCTGTCGATATCATTGCCGATCTGTTTGAAGAGCGAAGGATTCAAGATAACGAAAGAGGACGTAAGGTTAACTAGATTTAATACACAATAATATGTAAAAGCACGTCGACAGACATGATAAAAGGACCCTAATCATATACCCAGTGATGGATAATTAACGGAGTATAATTATGCAAGCAGTGATATATAGCATACCTACATTAGGAGCTTGACTGTTCCTAGTAAATCATGTTTGGTGGTAGGATTACCCCTATATAGTAAATACGTCATGTGTGTCAGGGTGAACCACCAATTGGCTTGTTGCAAATGAGGAATAACAATCATAATCATAAAAAAAAAAAAAGTGATGGGCTCCTGTCATAACTATGATCATAATCGTAATCATAACAACAATAATAATGATAATGATAATAACAATGATAATGATAATAATAATAGTAATAGTAATAGTAACAATAATAATAATAATAATAATAATAATAATAATAATAATAATGATAATAGTAAGGTAATAACACTAAAAGTAAAAATAACTTACCTTACGTAAAAGAAATAGAAATTAGATATAATTTATAATTGATAATAAAAGTTAATTTTAATAATAATTGCGTTCTCGAGGAACGAGAGAACGCATCCTAATTTGGTTTACAGGCGTGAGAAATCGAGATTTTTGTCTGCAATTTGGCGGCCCCTCTAAGTTTTTTCAGGGGCTTTGGGCCTCATATACGCGTGCAAGTGAAAATAACACGTGTAGCGTTGGGCCTCGTTGTCCTGTACATCAATTACGTCATGCCTGTACATGTGCTCTTTTCTGCCTGTTGTTTGAACGTTTGTGTTGGGTGTTGTTTTTCTTCTTTGAGAATCTGCGGTGAACGAAGGCTGAAATATCCAGAAGAAAGCTTTTTCACCTTGTACGTGATGTTCGCCATGCGGTGAGTAATTTGAATAAATTATCATTGTCTCGCTCTGTTTTTGGTTTTGTCGACTTCTGTAGCCCGTCAAGGTCATTTTTTCGTCTAAATAAACTAAGAAAAGTTCGAAAAAGATGTTCCCATTCAAATTACAGCTTTCAGGCTATATTTTTAGCTTTTTTTTACCGAAACGTCAGCTCGTGTTATGCTTTGTAATTTCTTGTGTCAACAAGGTCAAGTGCGGTCAGAGAAAAAAATAGACATGTAACTAACTCTGGTTTTGTTCGATTTCGCTGAAATTTTAACACGACAAAGCTGGATTGTTAACGAACAGATTTTACTGAGCCGATGTGTGGTAGCTATTCACGTTGAAGAGATGTATCGCTTCGAAGTCAGGGTTTTAAAGAAATTAGCGAAGCGTAAGTTTGGCGTGACTTTGTAATCCGAGACTTTTGTGATCCTGAAGAAAAAATATACGGGAATGCTCATTTTTTTCGACGATTCAAACGAATGTAAATTTATAGATGTTCCGAACTCAATTTCTTGTGAATGTTTAAGATGAATTTGAAAGGTTAGTGTTCCATGATACTTGTGAGTTTACGGAAACTAGAGCCGTCACGCAACGTGTCATGAAAAGTTGTCATATCGTAGTTCACCCCCGGAGTTCACCTGAAATTTGAGTAGATGGGATGTCGCTTGCTAACCGTAGAGCAAAGAAATCAAATAATCCACAATAATAGTGGGTTTTGCCAGTATGTCACATCTGTTCGCAAAACTTCAGCTTTTCACATAGAGATAATGATTTCAGCAACAGAGAACTATTATCACAGGCGCCGCGGAACGCACTCCTAATCTTTGATTACTGCTAGTAATGATGATGATGATGATGACTTGACAACGAGGCTTTTCCGGACTAGTTTGAAAAATTCTGAAACAAATATCTCAAGGAAACACGTATTATTATTTTAAAAAACTATTATTATTATTATTATCATCATCCTCATCATCAAACATTGTCTTGGATGAAGGCCTAGAATGAATACAATAAAAGAATAAAGGAAACACTACAAGAAATGCTGCTTGTACGGCTTTCTTAATTTTTTACAATAAGGGCTTTTTGGTGGGTAGGATAGATAGATTCATGGAGAATTTTTATTAAACGCGGACAAGGGCTATTATAATATGAAGTACTTACTAGCTACAAGCTACATCATAAAAAAAAAAAAACAAAATTAAAGTGATAAAAACTGCTTTACAATACAAGGATGCCATGTGAACTCTATCAGAAATTATGGCAAGCTGTTCGACAACTCGGCACCACTGCACAGAGAAACATTTCTTTAAGTAATCAGTGCGGTGGTGTGGAAGCGTTCACTTATTTACGTCAAGTGGTTCCGGACAACACAAAATTGGTCCCTAGGTATTTTGGAGTCATTGCATGCGAGACAACAACAATATTTTCATGATTATTTTTCAATTGTCCTTAATCCCCTGGCTCCGCAGGTAGCAGTGCTATTCGAGGCGGGCCAGGATAATCAGTGACAGAAAAAAAGGAAATACACACTAAAAACTACCGTTAAATAAGGAAAAAAATAAGTAAATACGAAAACACATTAAGGTTTTGTGCATCATTGTTGATTTCTTTCCTAACCTTTGATGAGTGGGGTTTTGCCACCCTAACGGCTGGCACACATCATCGGACATGAAAATAAGGGCTCCTCGTTCTGAAGTTTCTGAAGCTCTCCAGCGAGACCTTTGTTACAGTTGCCCCATACAACAATTTCAATACCGCACTCGGTATTGAAATTTCCCGCTCATTGTTAGTGAGCTCGAGCGGGTAAATCGCGATAATTCACGAGCAATGAGTGCGTTAACCTGTAAGTATACATTGATCACTATATTAAAAGGTACTACATTGCGTACGGCATTAACTTGAGAAAAAAAATGCAGAGTCTAAAACTAGATATATACAAACTAAATAATAATAATAATGATACCTATTACGATGATAACTATAATTACTGATAATGTAAATTTTTCACTCAAATCTCACAGGGCCACACTACGAGACCTGTGTTGCTATGGCCTGTATAGCATACAGAGATTTTTTTTTTAACTGCTGCGTAATAAGTTTGACGCCATCGTTAGATTCATCTTCGTGCGCAGCGACGTGTTTCATAGGAAAAAGGGTGAGTGTATTTACATTCAAGAGAGCATTGAGAGTTGAAGACAGTTCGGTTTCGTAACAGTACGTACAGGTCAGTGTGACAAGCCTAATGTGAGTGTCAGTGTGACAAGCCATTGTCACGACAATGAGATTATCCTTGGATGGGGAGGGGTGGGGGGAGAGGCGTCAGTGTTTAAATTGGGAGGAACTCGTTTAAAGACATCTTTTGGCAGCATCTAGATCTGGTGGAAGGTCGAAAGTGCGCCGTCCATGAACGCTGTGACTCAACGGCGATCGATTAGGTTGATCTTAACTGGTTTTTCAGGAACCATAAGGATCTTTTGGTACATCTCAAGTGGATCATGGTGATACTCTAACCGAAAACGCTGAAGTAACTATAAATAAAGGAAAAAGCAGTGTCAATTCCTTTTTACATATCATCGTAATGTAAGTAAAAATTTCATGGGTTAAAATACATTGAAGGCAAGAAAAACTCACCTGGCAAACAAACAAGTATATTTCTAGCTCTGCCAAACGACGTCCTACAATAAAATTTCAAAACCCATGTCACACAGTTGAACCAGTTGAAAGCTTGCTTGCAGTAGTCACTTTTTGTTAGTAATGTGAACCTGGGCTTCTGGTGGAATCAATGTAATGAAAGTGACAGTTTGGATAAGGAAATAGTCTAAAATTCCAGTTATTGCCATCCCCTGTCTCGCCCCACTTCAAAACTTTACTGAGGGAGTAGCTGGAGGTTTCGCACTCAAGCGAGTTTTCACCCAAATCGATTCATTGATCAAGTGCTCAAAATGTATCTTTCTCTTACCGAGCAAAACAAACAACACTGAGGGCATAATGGAACAAAATCACACAAAACATGTTCATTTCTCGTTCTTGAATCCACTGAAGGTGAAAACGAACTCGAAATAGAAAGTTTTAACTAGTAGTAATAGAAGTAGTAATAGTGCGTTCACGAGCGTACTTTGCATTTTTGGTCTACTTTGGTGGAATTCGAAACTAAGTTTGATCGAACGACACATCGCCAACACTGGAAGAAATATCTCTTGAGAAAATAAAGTTTTGATCTGCGACCCTATAAGACAGCGCGTCGCCAAATGTTTTTGTTTCCAGTACTCCAATCTACAACTTGTTTTCACAAATGAAAAAGGTAAATTAACCATTCTGATCACAAAATATGAAATACGGCATTTTGGCTCTGTGACCCCCATTGTTATTAATTGTTTTGTCATTGTTGTTGTTGTTATTATTGTTCTTCTTATTATTATTATTAGTATGGCATTTGAATATATTTATATAGATATTTGCGCCTTGTAAGCTTTTAAATTATTAAATTATCATTAATTCTCTGCAACTTAAGTTTGGAGTCTTACAAAAAGAACTAAGAAACTAACCCGGGCCGAAGTGGCCTACCTAACCACTATGCCACCGTGCTGCTGGCTACCAAACACATCGAAATTTAAACTTGATATAGAGTTACCTAACATACAAATGAAAACTAACCGCAAGACAAATGGAGTGAAACTAACCGCAAGCAAACCAAAGAAATAACCTACGTAACAGTGCTAACTGCTACATGAAGTTGAATATTAATAATGTGGGGTGACAGTTTACATAATAGAATTAATTTAATCACACGGCATTCATGGAAAACAGGCACTTTGTTATTGTTTTTTATTTTTGTTGTTATTAGATTTTATTAGTTGTAGATTAGTATCTTAGTATCTTAGCAATGTAATTAAGGCTAGTTTAGTATTTACTTTAAGTCCTGATGTTTTATCCGTGTATAAATAAAGTTAAATAAATAAATAAATACTGCAGAAGGAGGTCACAGAGTCTACACAACACGGCAAGTTTGTATTTTGACAACCAATTATGGCCAAAACGAATTTGCTGAGCTATAAAATTTGTTTTTTTGACAACAGATCTGATAGCCATCATGGCTATCTGCTGGCTTCACGGAAGATTTGTTTTCTTACCGCAACTCGTGGCCATTTGCCATCGCAGAGCTGCAAAACATTCTCTGCTGATGAGTCAGGCTTTAGTTACTGGTTGTCGAAGGCTAGCGAGTCAAAATACATGCAGTTTTGTTGAAATCATACACACTTCGAATATATATGGAAAATACGCGACTGAGCATAAGTGTAATTTGCCCCTGCTGTCGGGGGCCAAATCGGCGAAAAAATCCGTCAAAAAAAATTATCGATACAAACTGGATTATGATTGTGTTACACTACGTAAACGCAAAAATGGAGTGCAGGGGTGGGAACTCGGTAAGTGCGAACTCCATTGGGTGCGAAACAGGTAACAGGTGATGGGTCCGTCTAGTTCTTCGGCTCCAACATTTACTTATGAACTAATTTCCACCATCACGGAACATTGTACCCTTTATTGAAATACCGGTATTCAATGAATAAGTTTGCAAGGAAAAAATTAATCAGACTAGCTTCTTTACATGTAATATAATCTCTAATTACAGTCTTCTGTTTCTTGTTAGTTTATCAAGTGCTGGCGAAATATTTAGAGACAGATATCTGTGTGAAAATTTATTTTTTCTTTATATGTAAACCATACTTACCAAGGCACATACGCGGTCCAAATCCAAAAGGGAGACTAGAAAAAGGATGGCTTTCATCTTTGTTTTCTCGAAGCCAACGCTCTGGTTTGAACTCTAAAGGTTCTTGGAAGTACTTTTCAGAGCGGGCAACAGAATAACCATCTAAAAGTATGAAGGTCTGCAAAATAAAATTTAAGCTACTATTAATATAACATCAAGGAAACAACCTAAAATCGAAGTTGGGGACTTGATGTGCTTCAGGAAGTCAGGAAAATATCATTTTTGTATTGTGCAAATTATTCAAACTTTCAATACCTACATGTACATCAGTACAATTGAATCTCTCGAATATTCCAAACCTTTTTGGACGGCAAGGAACAAGATATATACGGTTCTTGTAGTAATAAGCCCTTTGCACAATCCGGTCACATGGTAGGGAATTAATTATGCTGGACACAATTTCCACAGCGGGACTTTCAAAACGAAGGAACCCGTACCAGTCCAGCTCGACTTGCTTGGTTTGAAAGTCCCACAGTGTAATTTTTGTCCCAGCATAATTAATTCCATACCACGTAATAATAATAATAATAATAATAATAATAACTTTATTTAAGTGTCGTATGTATTTAGCACAGCAGTGCTAATTGGGGACACTGTAAATAACAACTGAATATTTCAAATAGAACATAAACTATTAAGAATCCCAACTGGCGGGAGGCTGACCAGTTGGCTATTTACACAACGCAGTCGAGGAGTTGAACTCGGGCGTACCGAGAACAAA
>JAHPZR010010626.1:0-7500 GCA_019787425.1 Platygyra sinensis | reverse complement strand
TACTGACACTGATACTGACACTAACACCGATACTGATAGTAACACTAATACTCACACAGACACAGACACTGATACTGATACTAATTTTATAAACAGTATATCTACGAGGTGGCTCTTCATTTGTTAATTATCTAGCTAAATTGAAAATGATTATAATGAAATGCTAATAATTAGTTCTTTCGAAACACATTTTAAGGATAAAAACTAAAGATAAAATCAAACGACGTTTCAATCTCGCCGAGGTCATTTTCACGTTTAAAAAGTGATATAAAGTTGGTAAGTATTAAATATAAAATACACTGCTACAAAAGTAATTTTGCATGGGTGGATTCAGACTGCTTGTTCAAAGTTGACTTTAGTTCTTTTATAAAAAAGCATCTTATAAATTAAACAATCAAATTTGCTCTCAGGCACTTCCATAAGATCTTAAATCTAAGATTAATATCAGTAGGGTTCCCCCCATGTTGCTCTCTGAAAGGTGTCCCGATTATTATGCATTGATACAGGTGTCAGCATGTGTAGCTGACATAATCTGCATCGCACAGATTACACTTAAATTGGTATACAATGTATTGTTGATTCACGAATGAATCGCTGAATGAAGACTAATTAGAATTTCATTGTACATCAGATAATAGAACTGATATGTCACCTCAAAGACTCTTTGACACAAGCCTTGAGATACGACAGTTTTGCCAGACTCTGAGACGAAACATCCTCTTCTTTTCCTACTACATTCTCAATTTCCTGGTAGAGTTTTTCTTGCACATGAGGATTACGTGCCAAATTATACATCAGCCATAGAAGAGAAGTTGCGGTCTACATTATTGAAAAGGAGAGAAAATAATCAAATGATCAGTTGAAAATGTTGATATATGATGTGAGGGCTGACTTATCACTGGTCGAGATCGTTGACGCAATAAGTTCTTATTTTCTGCGTTATTAGTTTTTTTTTCTGTTTTCACTCATTGCTACGTAAACAGTTGTTTGATTAAATGGTGCTAAAATCAGTGGCCTTGTGGCTTTAAAAACATATATTTTTTTCAGATTATGGGCCCAGGACAGAGAATTGTTGTTATTTGAGGGTGTTTGCAATGGAACGAACACAACATCCATGTTCAAAACTACAAGTTGAGAAATTGAGAAATTAAACAGGAAGAATTCATGGAATAGAACATAAAGGTTGTTTTACTGGCAAGCAAAGACC
Organism: Platygyra sinensis; assembly: GCA_019787425.1. Classification (NCBI taxonomy): domain Eukaryota; kingdom Metazoa; phylum Cnidaria; class Anthozoa; order Scleractinia; family Merulinidae; genus Platygyra; species Platygyra sinensis. Next base: position 6,293 of record JAHPZR010010626.1, on the reverse strand, counting down.
CAGTAGGGTTGAAGTTCTCTCAGCATCAATGGCCCTTACACTTGGTTATTAAGATGTCTATTCATGGCAATATATAAAAACTCGCTCAAATCTCGTTTGAACTCTCCATGATGAGAAAAAATAACGTGACTGTACACTTACGGTGTCAACACCAGCACCTACTACATCTAACACCACACCAACCACCTCCTCAGGAGTTAGTTCTTTCTTGGTGAGCAAGTATGTTAACAATGAAACAACTGTATGTATGTGAGAGAGAAAATAAAATAAACAATTTAATGTTTAGCGAAATGACAAAGAGCGGTACCACGGGTGTATATTACGCTTAGCATTCCCAAATAGCCACAACGTCTTTTCTATTACAAGGCCTTAAAGGGGCACTGCCACGGTATTTTAGCGTCATTTTACAATGCCGAAATATGTTCTTGCATCAATGGAAGCCCAAAAATAATGATGCAGTTTTGTTATTTAGGACTTTATCACTACATCGAAACAATTTATTGCCGCCTAGCACTTAGCATGGTAAGGATGGAAATGGATTGAAATTTGAAAAAACTAGCCAGTTTTTTTCAAATTCTAGAGGCATTCCTTGAAAATATTGCCAGAAATTCATTATGGTTTGCTCTCTGAGCCACCATTCGTTTGATATGTTTTTTTTAGCCCATTTGAGCATTTTGGGAACGAGTAGAGGTACCAGGTTAAGATTTCAGCAACAAATGAAGCTGAAAACAGCAAAACTCCTGTGACAGTGTTCCTTTAATAATGGATTACCCAGGTGCAAGTATATCAAGCAAAGTTCCCCCAGCCATGCTGGTCAAAGACTATGAAGCTCAGATACATTACAGGGCTGTATTAAAATAAGGGCCGTAACCCGTAACACCTGTTTGATGGAGGGTAAACTGGCCTGCAGCTCATACAATTCACCCATAACGTAATACGTTTACTACGGGTGTGAAGATAACGGTAACAGGTGAATTAAAACATAATGACAACCCTGCATTGTACTAATAATTTTACAGCTTGTCCCCTGGGAAGGTTCAAAATTTGAAACTTACATCATTTATGCGCTTTGATCATATTTGCATGGAAAAGACACGTTATAAATTTTTAATTTATATTATTAGTAATAGTAATTGGACCGAGTAGAGTACAATTAAGGCTGTAAACTTTTCTTAAAACGATTTCACGCAAGTTTTGTCAATAAATAAAACGCTTTTGATACCGTCTCGACTGGTTTCGACGTGCATTTTCTTTCCTGTACATGTTGATTATTCATCAAAAAGTCGCTCATGCGTTCAGAGTTTTGACAGCTTCAAAGCCAATGAAATTGAACTTAATGTTACAAACTTGGAACTTGCTCGTCTATGTGGCTCGTTTTCGAAAGAAAAATAATATCGTATGGAGAACTTTGGCGAAAATTGTTGAGAAACTTAAAGACTAAACTAACATATTTTATCACACCGTTGCTTCATTCTAGCATCCCTCAATAGCAAAAAGACGTCAGCCAGAAGCTTGTATTCACGGTTGCCGTATTATTAAAAGGAAATCGGTCTTCTTTCTCGAAACAATTAGGGATTAATTGTACTTGTGAACAGATCGGACTTTTTCTAATTTCCACTCGTGGCTGCGGCAGCCACTCGTGGAAATTACTAAAAAGTCCGATCTGTTCACGCGTACAATTAATCCCTAATTGTTTCTCGAACAGACCGATTTCCTATACCAATTGTACGACACGAGGTCCAATAACTAATTAATCTTATCTATAACAAATTTCGGAATAAAAATGTATCTTTTGAGGGAAAAAGTCAGCAGCGCTTTTACAGTGGAACCTCGATTTAACGAAGTCGCTGGGGACCGGCCAAATTTGTTCGTTAAATGGAGGGTTCGTTATATCGAAAACCTCGATATAACGAATTTGAGGGGAAACGACCAAAATGTTCGTTATTTCGAGGTCATAGTTAACGATTGATTTGTAACACAGGTGACTTCCGTGGAAATACTATAGTGCCAATGTCTATGACAAAAAATAAGTCGTTGACTGAAAGATTGCTATGTCTCTTTACCATATGGATTAAAGGATTTGCTGACTGTTGATCTGTTCAGCGTTTATCTTCTGCCGCGTGCTGACATTGTAATAGCGAAGCGCGCGAAGTCTAAAAATAGAATGCAAATCACTGAACTCCCCGCGAGACTCAGTCGACATAAGCTTGTACTGAGGGAAATACAGGGAATGTAAGCGAAATTTTTGTTTCACAAGTGTTTTAGGAACACCGGCTTTTGCTCTTAAAGAAATCTTCAAAATCATCCACCATTCCAGTTTGTTTGTCTGAGTCTTGTCTGAGTCATGACGTCACTCGCGCGCTTCGCTATTCGTTATATCGAGGTATATTTTACGTTTGGGCTTCCGGATTATGTTCGTTATATCGAGGTTCTGTTCCATACATTTTACTGTAATTTTGGCCGGGACGTAGAATATCGTTCGTTATATCGAGGACTTTGTTAAATAGAGGTTCGTTAAATCGAGGTTCCACTGTAGTAAGTTTTGAAAACTGTAGAAAACATTGCAAAGGAAGCCATAAAGGCGCGCATAATTGACGTGAAAATCACAAGGGTATCCAATTACAAAAAGTTCAAATCGGACACCCACGTAATCACGCGCCGATTACGTGACAAATAGGCGCACGGAGAACCAATCACCATCGAAATATTTGTTATAGATACGATTATTATTTATAATTGTATCTATAAATAAATTCTCGATCGTGATTGGTTCTCCGCGCGCCCATTTGTCACGTAATCGGCGCGCGATCACATGGGTGTCCAATTACAGGTGTCCGATTCGAACTTTTTGTAATTGGATACCGCCGTAGTTGTGAGGCTCCAGCAATTCGACAAGGAAGATAAGACTGCTGCTTTTCTTTCTGCGATCGGCGAAGAAGCTCTTGAAATTTACGAAGGTATGACATTCAACCTGCCCGAAAGTTCAAAAGTACTCAACTCTGTTGTTCAAAAGTTCAAAGGATATTGTATCGGACAAAACAATGAAATGTTTAAGCGTTATGTATCTAACTTCAGATCACAGAAAGAGGATGAAAGTATCGATCACTATGTATCGGCATTTAGAACACTTGCAATCGTGCAATTTTTGTCGATGTTTACATGATTAACTTATACACGACAGAATTGTGTTTGGTGTTAAAGAGCCTGCCTTGAGAAAGAAGCTACATCAAGAAAGACACCTCACTCAAGAAAAAGCAATCAAAATCTGTAAAAGTGGAGAAACAACTGCACAGCATTTAAAGGATCTCGCCACAGCTACGGATCGGAACGAAATACAGGCTATGAAACATCGCAATTCTTGGTGTAAAGGATGACAGAGTTCGTCAAAAGCTTCTTGGAAAGCGAGACCTCGACCTAGATAAAGCCACGAAACTATCAAGGCAAGTCAAGTTACTCACTCGCGAGCGACAGAGATCTCAGAAGAATCATTTCAGCTAACGAAGATATTTATGCAGTGGGGCAAAGGTCGAAATCCAAGCGCGGGAAAAGGTCGCATGGCAAATTACCTCCCACCAAGGACCCTCCCAAGATTAAAAAGTATCAGTGGTGGTACACATGCATTGGAAAGGAAATTGCCATGTCCAGCTTCAGGTCAGAAATGTAAGAAGTGTGGCAAAGGCCATTTTGCAGTCAAGTGTCGGAGCAAGTCTGAAGATGCAAAAGATCATATGGTTGAACAGGAAGAATTTTTTTACATTCATAGTAGCAGTGGTAAAGATCAAGCTCTAGTTTCGCTCACTTTGAATGGTCCAGCATCAGTAACATTTCAAATTCACACTGGTTCTAATCTATAAATATCTTGCCACTGCAGGATTACATCAGGGCAACAAAAGATTTCAGTAAAACCAGCATTGTTCCCAAGGAAATCACACTGGTTATGCACGATCACTCGAAGCGAAAGGCTCTTGGTTTGGCAAGACTGAAAGTGGAACATAAAGGTAACAAGCATGAACTTAACTTTGTTATTTTGTTGATCAAGAAGTTACACCTTTTTATCAACTAAATTACACCTTTGCTTGGTTTGAAGTTATCGCAAGGCATGGGTCTTGGGAAGATTATGGTGCCTGGTGTTGATACCCAGTCAATAAATTAAATGTAGTTGCAGCTCCAAAGATAGAGTCATCAGCTTCTGAGAATGTCACAAAGGATCCTGTACTTAGTCCTTTTGCTGATGTGTTTCAAAGTATCGGCTGTTTGCCTGGGGAATACAACATTTAGCTCAACAAGGATGTTCAACCTGTAGTTCATCCCCCTCGAAGAGCTAGTGCCTGTTCCCAAGAACGAAGCAATGAAGACAGAGCTTGACCAGATGGTTGCTGACAAGATAATTACTCCTGTTACTGAGCCAACTGACTGGGTATCCAGTGTCCTGGCAGTTCCTAAGAAGGATAAATTAGTCCGTATTTGTTTGGATCCCAGAGATTTGAACACTGCCATTAAGCGCTCTCACTGCCCTTCACCGACAGTAGAAGATGTCACTTCTTGTCTCACCAATGCCAAGGTTTTCAGTGTTCTGGATGCCAAAAGTGGTTTTTGGCGGGTGAAACTAACTGAGAATGCTAGCTACTTTACCACATTTACCACCCCCTTTGGCCGTTTTCGTTGGCTGAGGACGCCATTCGACATAAGTTCTGCACCTGAGATATGGCAGCGGAAGATGCATGAAGCAATTGAGGGTCTCCTACGAGTTGAAGTAATCGCTGATGATTTCCTGGTTTGTGGATTTGGAGACACAGTAGATGAAGTAGTGAAGGATCATGATCAGAATTTAATTGCCTTTCTACAAGGATGCCATAAGTTGAATCTGACACTTAATCTTCAGAAGATTAAGCTTCGCCTATCACAAGTACCATTCATGGGCCATTTACGCACAGCAGATAGTGTTGTTACTGACCCAAACAAAGTTCGCGCCATACGTGACATGCCTACCCGACAGATGTCAAATCCTTGAAAAGATTTCTTGGTATGGTTACTTACCTGGCGAAGTTCGTTTACCAAACCTGTCTAGTGTCTGCAAACCGTTAAGGCGACTGGAGCTTAAGGATGCTGAATGGTCTTGGCTGCCTGTTCATGAAGAAGCTGTCTAAAGTATCAAGGATCTTGTTTGTGATACTCCAGTGTTGAAGTTTTATGATATTAATCAGGAAGTCACAATTGAAAGTGACGCGTCTCTCAGTGGACTTGGCGCCTCCTTACTTCAGGAGAGTCAGCCAGTGGCATTTGCCTCAAGAGCTCTAACTCCAACAGAAAGTCGTTACGCTCAGATTGAGAAGGAACTTCTCTCCGTTGCTTTCGCTTGTGAGAGGTTCGATACGTACCTGTATGGTCGAGATGTGGTGCATGTTAAAACAGATCATCAGCCCTTGAAGCTATCATAATCTTTAAGAAGGACCTTGGCTCTACTCCCAAACGTCACCAGAGGATGTTGCTTCGCTTACTGCGTTACAACCTTGATGTAAAGTACTAAAAAGGAAGCTGGATGCTTATGTCTGATCCCCTGTCCCGAGCCTAGCTCGATGAACCTCCCACACAGACGGATTATTGCAATGAGCTAGAGGAGATAGTACTCGTGGACGATCTCCCCATTTCAGAAGCACGAATGAAGGAATTTAAAGAGGGTACCGCCTCCGATGACAACCTTCAGATTCTTACGTCTACTGTCCTAGAAGGTTGGCCTAGTACTCTGGATGAAGTTCCAGCTCAGGTCAAGCCATACTTTCAGTTTCGAGATGAAATCACAGCCCAAAATGGTTTGCTGTTCAAGGGTGAGCCTGCCAACTTAAGAAAGGAAATGATGGAAAGAGTCCATTCGTCCCATCTTAATATTGAGGGCTGCCTTAGACGAGCCAGAGAAGTACTGGCCGCGCATGAATGCCGAGTTTAAAGATTTCGTTCTCAAGTGTGATATCTGTAATTTGTACAAGCCAGCACAGCCTCGAGAACCGCTAATGCCCCATGAAATCCCGACAAGGCCTTGGCAAAAGGTTGGCACAGATCTGTCTTGTTTGACCAGCGACTACCTTATTACTGTTGATTATTCTTCTTCTTTCTTTGAGGTGGATATGCTTGACATAACAGATTCCAGAACTGTTATTGAGAAATTGAAAATGTAGTTGGCATGGAATTCCAGAAGTAGTCACTTCTGACAATGGGCCACAATATGCATCTACAGAGTTCGCGAAGTTTGCAAGTGACTGGCACTTTCAACACATCACTTCCTCCCCACGGAATCC
>JAHPZR010010625.1:0-14770 GCA_019787425.1 Platygyra sinensis | reverse complement strand
AAAAGAAATTAAACACAGCAAAAATAGTGGATGAAAGCAACCCAAAGCACCCTGCCAGAAAGAAATATATGGAAAAGCCCAAAAAAATCTTGCTCAACTTGAAGTTGGCAAAGCTTCTTGCTCAGGAAAAATTTCCTGACTCCCTAAGGCTAGATCCTCGTCACATTAAATTTCAAACAATCCCTCAGCCTAAAACAGGTTTATGAGCTTACCACAATCATTCTGCCATCCTGGGTGATGACTGCTACTGTGTCTAAATTCCAGTGTTAAGAATTCATGTTGCTATCAAAGTACCATAACCATGCATAAATGGGTGCAAAAACTACTTAGAAAATCATTCCTTGAGAATCGATTGAAAAACAAAATGTACAATTCATACAAGAACGTGCTCAAAGGAACAATAACTGAAGGAAAATACGAATCAAAACAATCTGAAGCCCTCTGATTAAATACAAACGAGCTGCATTGATAAGCAAGTACTACTTGAATGAAGTCAACAAGTTGAACGTAGACAATGTTTTTGTCAATCTGAAAACAGTAAAAGGATACGATTAACATACGATTCCAAAGTTGCCGCCATCTTAGAATGCCAAAAACTGAGTAACCACTCCACTGTCCGCTATCCTCCGCTGGACTGCAAATCGCTGTCGTTAGGCTGTTTTAGTGCCCAGGGCTCTCAGTACAACGCCAGAGTCGAAATAATTTTTTTTTTTTTGGCTATGAATGCAAGTTCAAGAATTTTCGTATGTGTGTTGAATACGAAGTTAAACTGCGTTTGTCAGTTGTATGATGGATGGCAAGAAGTGCTTTAAATGTGGAAAGACGGGCCACTTGAAACGTGATTGCCCAGAAAAAGCAAACACAAGTTTGCAAGGTTTGAAATGTTTTGCTTGTGGAAGGCATGGCCATTTTCAGAGAGATTGTCCAAACATGGCCACAGGAAGCAAAGCTGATACTTCTGCCGGACAATCAAAAAACTCTGCAGGTAAACGGCACTTGGAGATGTCCTTTCCAGAAAGCAAGTTAATGTTTATTGACACTCACTGCCATTTAGAGTATGTCTTTGAAAGACTGAGACACACTGGAAGTTTCTCAGAATTCCAGACAAGATTTCCTTTCCCTCCAAATTATGAGGGCTGTATTACAACGTTCTGTGATCCTGCAGCATTTTCATCATTTGGCACTTGGCGTGAGGTCCTGTCGGAGCAGGGTGTATGGGGGACATTTGGATGTCACCCACACAATGCAAAGTATTACAATGATGAGTTAGAAGCTAATATCATTCAATGTTTGGAACACCCCAAAGCTATTGCGTTGGGGGAAGTGGGACTTGACTATTCTTCACATTGCGCCTCTCCCCCTGAGACCCAAAAAGAAGTGTTTACTAAGCAAGCGAACTGGGCTGTGACATTAAACAAACCATTGGTGGTTCATTGTCGCGAGGCTGAAACTGATACACTGCAAATTCTCCAATCCTGTGTGCCACAAGATTGGAAAATTCACATGCACTGTTACACCGGTTCAAGTGTATTTGCGACAAGATTCTGCCAAGAATTTTCAAATCTCTTTATAGGAATGACAGCAGTGGTGACTTTTGCAAAAGCTACAAATATCCATGAACTTGCTTTTGATGTGCCATTAGACAGACTGCTGTTGGAGACTGATTCTCCATATTTTGTTCCATCACAAGTAGCTGATAAACGTAACAAGTTTAGCAATCCTGGAATGGCAATATTTACTGCTCAGAGAATTGCAGAAATTAAGGGTGTTTCTTTAGATGAAGTTCTTGAAGCAGCGAGAAAGAACACAGCAGCTCTCTATGGAATATAATTTACTTCAAGCTGGATTTTGAAACATTAGAGCCATTAGAGGATCATTTTTTAAAAGCTTTTCTGAAGAAGTCTAGGTCTTAAAAAAGTACATGTATGCAGCATTCAAGTATATTTTCTGGTACAAAGCTTTGCATGTATTTTGTAAGTTGGTAGGAGTTTTGAATTATAGGCTTTTCCTTCCCAGTTTGAAAACAGGTTGTTTTCTCCAGATACATGTACATGTACCAGTACATCATTTATTTCAATCAATCAATCTTTGCTATTTCAGTCAGGGTAGAACCAACAGACATCACAGGTACAATCCCTGCAGGCTATAGGACCATCTGCCTGTGCTATTTAATGAGTGAGCCATTATAAAATCAGTCTATCAGATTGTTTCCAAGTTGTCAGAACCCTCTTGTTAAGTTAACACACACAATACCAATATCAAAAGTACAACAATTATGTACTTATTGCTTGATTGAAACATTTATTAGATATCTTACAACAAAAAATCACATTACTTTTAGGCTGGAAACTTTCATTCTGATGAAAGGTGGTCAAAGTTGTTGCTTGTAGGTAATGACTTGGCATTCCAAAGCTTGTTGTTACAAGGACTTTTTCCTTAGAGAAATAAGGCCAGGCTGTAAAACAGGAATCACTAACAATGCCAAAACAGTACAAAATCCAAAAAAACACTGATAGCCAACATTATCCACCAATATCCCAGATAGTGAGATCATTGACAATTTTCCCAGCACTTCTGCAGTGGCAAGGACAGCACCATGTGTTGCTCTGATACCAGGAGAAGAACTCTGAGAACTTAGCATCATAAGTGTGAATGTTGCTGTGGTAACTATACCACCCGTTAGTTGAATGAAGCACTCAAGAATTATAACTGAAGACTTAGTTAATGCTGTTAGAGATAGTATCCAAACTGAAGCAAGAGGAATGAGTCTTGCAAATGACATCCACTGTAGTACTTTGATTACCCATGATCTACATGTGAAAAAAAAGGAATTAATTTCAAAATGAAATTAATGTATCAAGTCCAGTGGGGAATTTCTGCATGTATTATCAGTCCAAAAGAGAACATGTTTGCAAAGCTTAGATTGGATGCGAAAGTGAGACTGACAATAATTATTATGGACTGTGAGAAATCCTTTGTTAGGTTGCTGAGGAAAACCTGGTAATTCTTGAAATTTTCTTATACATGTAGGACACTTATTGACTTTGTTTTCTTATTATATGTATACCGGTATGTCTTTTTAATGCTGTATTGGCAATCTCAAGAAAATTAGATGTTAAATCATATGTTACACTGTTATCAAATGTGACAGGAATTTGGGAACATGAGTGAAATTTAGGAAACAAGCTATAGGTGAGTCAGAGTGTTTTCTTCATTTCACAAGTCTGCTCAAATGACTGGAGTGTTAATGTACATGTATGGCTTTAGTTTCTCTAAATGCAGGGTTCTCCCTAAATTTTTGAGTAGAAGGAGAATAAAATGGAGTAGCCGGCAGAGGAATTTCCGCCATTTTGCACGTGTTGGAATACAGAGTATGTTGTCTTATACATTGTATGGAGTGCTCTTCGTCGGTAACCGCCGCCTCGCAATCTGAGCCTGTTTCGTTTTCTGAACGTTCGATCGATGTCTGCAAGCAGCTTCAAGCTTGGCGAAATTCTCGATGAAACTTTCAAGTTTATTCAGTCAAAAACATTTTTTGGACACTTGGCTCTTTAAGGAAAACTTTATTTATTTCCGAATGCATTTACCCAAGGGAAAGCAGGCGTCGCAAATGGAAAAGTTGCCGTTGGATGCAAAACAAAGTACTTATTTACTTTTTTATTTGGGGCTTACGGAGATCTCTGTAAATGTTTTTAAGTTTGTAAAATAAATGTACAGGAAATGCTAGACCTTTTTATATTTTATATGTTGTATAGTTTGATAGTGCATAGCTTTTGAGCTGATCAGAGAGGACTTAAAAATACAAAATGTAATGTAATCACCTTTGTCCATGATGCAAACCAACAATCCAGCCTCCAAGTGTAGACCCAGTAATTGAGAATACTTGACCAAATATTCCAAACATCACTCCCACTTGATCCTGGGGGATTCCTTGATCTATCAGGTATAAAGGAAGCATGCTAACAACACCTTGTTCACCAAGCTTGTATGTTAATACACAACAAACAAGCCATAAGAAATCAGGCGTTTTGAAAATAGTTTCCACAATGTGCTTGACACTTAGCTTGCTGGTTTTACATGTGTAGTCATTTGGAACTGGAATTTGATTCACACAGCTGTTTTCTCCATGCTTGAAGTTTGTTGATACATCCAAATCATGAATATTTTCTTTGGTGCAGTCTCTGTATATTACTTCCTCTCTTTTGTCGTGTAGTGTACAGGATTCAGCGTTCTTGTTGAGCAACAGAACAATTAAGATCGCGATGTAGAAGGAGCCCCAAAGGGTAAATAGCCATTCCCAACTGCAGTAGATACTAAGCCATGCAAGCAGACCTCCACCAAACAGAGCACCCACTTTGTAACCAACCACTTGCAGTGTACTTCCTATACCTAAAAAATATACAACAACATCATGGATTTTCCAAGTCTATTAATAACTATGTAGATGAAGACATATATATTTCAATGCTTTCTTGTTAGACCACAGGCGGCCCAGATGTTGAATACGATTAATATGTGACATTAGTGTGTTGACGATTGCGTTACGATTTTAGCCGTTTGTAAGACAATGCATTTAGAGCAATTTTCGAAGCATTCCCAAACATTCTCTTATAAACGGCTAAAATCGTAACGCAATCGTCAACACGCTAATGTCACGTATTAATCGTATTCAGCGTCTGGGCCGCCTGTGGTTAGACATTACCGTATTTTCTCAATTAAACTCCCCCGGCGTTTATTTAAAACTTGGCCTCAGGGACCCGGCGTTTATTTGAAGCCGGCGTTTAATCGGGGTCCAATGTTTATTAATGAAGTAAAATTTTCATAATTTTTAGGTTGATGTATTATTTCACATTCTTTGAGATCCGTGCGCAGTTTGTCAGTCAAGGCGGGACGATTTCTCCCTTGGACCCGACCTGACCATAAGGTATTACAGGTCATACGGCATTACATACGGCACGTGTATATTGTAATCAGTATTTTTGCAAACAGAACAAAACGTTTAAAGTTTAAAACGGCGATGTCGCCAACGTCCTTTATGTTTGTATCAACTGCGAGCACTACAACAAAAGAAAGAGAGTGCGTCAGTCATAACAACAGGAACGTGAACATTGCTATATATTTTCAATTTTGTTTTGTTGTACAGCATGTACATCGCAGTTAATGTTACGCCAGACTTGTTCGTTAAGCATTTACTAAAATAACAAAAGCAGTATACCGTATAGCAGTGCTTTTCTAGTGAATATCTGTACTTGTTGGCTCGACGCAAATAAGCGCCGGGACCTCGAACAAACGCCCCCGGCGTTTATTTAAAAATTAGCAGTTTTGACCCGGCGTTTAAACGAGGCCGGCGTTTGATCGGGGTCCGGCGTTTAATCGAGAAAATACGGTATTTTAATATAAAATTTCTCACCAAGCTCGGATGGCTTAAGAAGACTAATGGCAAACGCATCCACCGCTACATCTTGAAGAGCAGATGTTAAATTCATCCAGAAGACGCAGCAAAGAAGAATCATGGTACTACTTACTCCCACAAAAGCTGATATGAAGCAAAGTGATGACATCGCGATCGAACCAAATATTATCCAAGAATTTAAAGACCAAAGATTGTCTATTAAAGGTGCTACCGAGAATTTAAATATCCATGGTAAACTTAGCAGGCGACTAAGCCCTACTTTTGACAGGGAAAAATTTTCTATCCGCAGAAGCAATGGAAGCAGCCTGACTTGAAAACCATAAGGTAAACCTTGACCGAAATATAGAAGAAACAGAAGGACATGCACGTTCGCCATCTTGGAAAGCGGCGATAAGAGACTGGAACCGGTATGGCTTAGAGGCCAGGCCTGCTTTCGAAGGTGTTTCGTGACCCAAACAGCACCTGCGGTGCCGCAAATAGAAAACATGTATGCCTTCTCGAGTATCACTTTAAGAAGGAATCCTCCAAGCTCCCAATATTTAAAGCCCTTAGCAGTTTTTCTGAGATTCCAGAAAACCAAAGCGATCCCACCGGAGGATGAGAGCCATACTCCTGACTCAGCAAAATCAGAAACGGAGAATAATTCTGTGCGCCCCTTCGAAGACATCCTGGACCTCGGAAAACCTTGAAGTCGTTCGCGGAGTTTTTCGTTAAATCCGAACGTTTTACAAAACAATACAAAGTGCATGATCTGCTGTTTGAGAGATATGGTCCTATTTTCAAGGAGAACCTGTCTTTCGGGATTCCAACACTGCATCTCCTTGATCCTGATGATCACGAAAAGGTGCTTCGTGCAGAAGGAAAATACCCTTCAAGGCCAATGGTAGATTTTTGGCTCGAGCATCGTCAACGGAGGAATTATTTCGCTGGCATACTACTCTTGTAAGTAACACAATCATATTTTGTACAGACAATGTATCCCCAAAATGGAGCGTTTATTATTTGGGAGCATGATTGTATCACCCACTTGTTTGGTGGGAGACGCGCGCGCTCATGTAACCCCCGCGGTCACTCCGCGCGAGACAATACAGGTTGGTGAGTTGTCTTGCCTGGGCTTGGCAGTGGTGAACAATGTTCCTTCATATACAGTGGCGGTTCCAAGACCTTGAGCTAGGGGGTGGGGGGGGGGGGGGCACTTTTGATTTACTTGCCCTGCTGGCTTTTCTCCCTTCTGTCATTTCTTCGTATTTAAGCAAAATGAGCAGGTGGGGGGGCTCCTCCGGTTTGTTTTATATGCACCCGTCATCTGCAAGACTCAGGATCACTCAACAAAGGATATGACAAAATGCAATGTAACAAGCTTTACTTAAGTGCAATGCTTTATTTTGTGCCTATTTTCTTTTTGTGAAGATTAACTATGTGCAATTAAAGATGTTCCACGTTAGAAACTTTTGCTTAGTTGAGATATTTGTGATATTTTGGGGCTTTTTGTACTGTTTGGAATGGCATTACTTTGTTGAACCTCTCTTTAATGGCCCCTCCTTGGGAGTGGGGCAGAGTAGCCATTGTAGAGAGGTGACAATTATGGGAAGGTAATAGGGAGGTAAGGGTGTAAATATGACACCCTGTTTCCTGGTGGAACATTTTTATTTATAGTACAGTAAATGCTTATTGAAAAACATGAGTTTAAATATGTAACACAATCAAAAGATACATACATTTATAAGAACAGAATTCAAACAGAGAGACCTTTAAAGTGCCACTATGATCAAATTTTTACCTCTTGATTTTTTAGGTGGATCACAAAGAATTCTATAAAAGAATGAAAACGTCGTTTACCGTTTGCAAATCTCTGCATTAGTTCCGGAGATATTTAAGTTTGAAAAATGTGTAAAATATGCAAATGACATGACTGATGACGTCATTTACTCAACCCAATTTTATATCATGTATATAAATAGAGCTATCTTGGACAATTTGCGGCGCAGAGCATTGAAACTTGGCAGGCTAATGGTTGTACAGAAAACACACCTATAGCTATAAAACATTTTGTTCCCATGGCAACTCACTCTTTTCCAGCCCCCACCCACTTCATTTCAATATGTAAGTGATTTTCAGCCCGAAAAACATTAAACAAGGTGACAAACCCAAGGTAACATATTTATATGATTGTTGGTTCATGCATATGAGGCACCATTTGCAAATATGAAAATGGGACGCCAAAGGTGGCCAGAAATGCCTTCAATATTGGGGAGGTCTGGAACCCAGTATGTTGCCATGGTAACACAACTGTCAAGCTCAAATTGTGGAGCACATTCAGTAGAATCTTACTGCAAAGAATCAAACATTTGTGATTCAAATTGGCTGAGATATCCTTTTTCATCATATTTGATCAAAATTTGGTTGAGTGTATGACGTCATCACTTGGCTAATTTGCATATTTTAAAACCTTCCATATCTCTGCAACAAAAAGAGGTATTTGAAAATAGCAAACAGCATTTTTTTTCTCATGCAGGCTACTCGTTTATGCTTTAAAATGGCTTTGATAGAAAAGATGCGATTTTCGTCATAGTGGCACTTTAAAAGGGGTTACTCCTCAGTGAACATGGAATCACATCTCATTCAAGACAATCATAATTAACATACATTCAGGTGTTTTTATCAGTCATCAAAAATAATTCTATTTCAGACTGCCATTGTCTTTTACAAAGAAAAGCCAAACTTTGAGTACTTGATATGTGGTTGCTTAAAACAGGTTTGACTGTAATCTGTTCGTAAATCTTTTAGGGAAGGCGAAGAATGGCACAGAGTACGATACAGTGTGTCCCCTAAAATATTGCGTCCAAAGATTGTAGAGGAAAACATTGATAACTTTACTGCCGTAACCAAGGATGCAATTGCAAGTCTGGTTAAACTAAAGGAAGCATGTGGACCAGACGGTCATATTCCCAACTTGGAAGGCGAGCTGAGTAGATGGGCCACAGAAAGTATGTCCAAAACCAATATTACTGTATACCCATAATTTTGTCCCCAATATATACGATTGATACTTCATTGTTATTTCCGAATTAACAAAGATTATTTGATTATTCAGTAGAAAGCTTTAAAGTGCCACTGCGACAAAATGTCACATTTCTTTTTCCCACTTTTTTTTAAACAGAATAACTTACCATCATATATGATGTCCTTTCGTCCAGAAAGAAAAAATTAAAAAGACTTCCTTCATGAAAATTTTGCCGCTCGAAAAGTAAAATTTTTCGTCCGCCACTACTCGAAATTGGTTCTGGATGAGCCCGCTATTTTCGCAGTGGCAGCTACACTTGAGACGTCATACTCCTAACATGAGATTGATATACTTTTTATCTTAGTATTAGCTAGTCTCCTTTGCAGCCGTTCTTAGCGTCGTCACGCAACGATCCTCCCCACTGACGGCTGCTCACTCGAGCTCTGCATTCCTTTCCCTTTGGTAATGAGAACCAATAACATGCATGTAATTGTTAGCAGCTGCACCAATCATATTTCTCGTTACATTTGCCGCTAAAAAGAAAGCAAGACCAGAATGACAGTAGCCACAGATGCAAAAAAATTAAAATCGCACGAACTGATGATTGGGAGGGTGTCTACAAAAGATTTAACTCCAAAAAAGTTATTGAAAAGTGATACAAACGGCTTTATCTGCTCAGATGCAGTCACTTCTAAGCAACGTGTTCTGTACATGTCTTTAAATCTGGTAGTAAAGGAACAAGCTCTGTTGACCTTCACAGACTTATAAACAAGGCGTTGGACATCAACGTAAATGTTTGCTTGAACTCAGACATTGCAGTATGCATAATTTACCACCGTTTTCGTTGATACGTGACTTTGGAAAACAAAACACCAGCGGATCAAAATTTCCGGCAGTCTTGCGTGTTATCGACAGATCGGATTGAAATCCACCAATCACAGCCACTAGTGTGACCTTCAGACCTTCTATACATCATGCTAGCGGGCTGTGATTGGTGGATTTCGATCTGATCTGTCCATAACATGTATGATTGACGGAAATTTTGGGTTTTCGGTTTCAAACAATTTAAAAGAATTGCTAAAAATAAATCCTTTAAGCTCAAATAATCATGCTATTTAGAAGGAATTTAAAACAAAAACAATTGCTATGCATACCATTATGTTTTTGTTTTCAAAATAGCATGTTTATTTGAGCCTATAAGATTTATTTTTAGAAGTTTACTGTAAATTGTTTTACCTTTGCTATATATGCCCCAGCCAATTATGAATTGTTACCGTTTTTTCAAAATCACTATAATACACCATGTATGCTTTCCTTTTGGCAGTTGAATGATGATTCCCTCATAACAGGCATGAAACTCACAGTAGCAAATAAATGTTTTTGACCTAGTTCAAGTCTACATATCTATTCAAAGCTCTGGTAAACCCATTGAGCACTTTTTAGCCAGGATGATCGATTTAGTCATTTATCACATCATTTAACATAGCCACATATGTACATATAAACAAAAATGAGAGAGTGGCACCATTACTGATAGATACATCTTTGATATTGGACATCCATGTTATAATTCTTGTACAATCGTCTCTTAGCTTGGAAAGTCCCTGATATATTGCACACCTAATTTCTACAATCTTGGAGACACTCATTAGGTATGGTTTTTAAACTGTAACTAGAAAAAATAGTGAAACCACGCCCTGAGCAATCACATGCTCACAATTGATCATTTTTTAAGTTTTTTATCCAGGGAAAAATTCCTCTTTTCATTTGTGGTTCATTATAATTGTAATCAGGAGCTCAGCTTTTAGGCTTGGCTAAATCATGTAAATCTACAGTTCTTACCTCTTTTGGACTCACTCTAATTTATTTATTCCTTGACATCAGGACGTTATATTGTTAGTTTTTAACTTAATTATCTTTCAAAAGCATTATTAATGATAAATTGTAAATTTTTCAAGGTGTTGGAACACTAGCATTTGATGCTCGTCTTGGGTTATATGAAGATTCTCCCAAAGAAGAAGCCATGAGATTCATCCAAAGCGTTCATGATTTTTTTTCACTCAGTCATGAGCTGTTTTTTAGCTTATCAAGGAGAATTGCCAAGCGTTTTGATTTTGATACACCAAAACTGAAAAAGTTCTTCAAGACTTGCGATATTCTTATAGAAATTGGAGAGGGTTTTGTTGACAAGAAGATGAGGGAGCTGAAAGAAATGGCAGACAAAGGAATTGATCCCTCTGGCAACACCCAAGGTATGAAGAATTCTTTGTTGTATCGTAAATTATGTTACAGGCTTGAGAAGAACTCCAGAAATAACCTCTAGCTCTCATCTGAGTCTGTGAACTTCATGTGTGGCTGTCAATATTATTATAGTTTATGTGTTACTGTTAGTGTTTGGCAAGTTATGATAATAATTATTATATTATTTTTGTGTGCATGATTTTAATGCTGTTCAATGCTCAGTTTACTACCAATGTGTTTCGAAGCTTTATTGACTACAATAATGGTAAAGACTAACTGACAAAGAATTCAAAATACATCATTTATATCTGCGATAGAAAGTCCGGTGACACAAGTATGTAGCTCTGATATTTATAGAAATCTACATATTGGAACATCCTTCCCTCAAAAAGAAAAAAAACAAAACAAAACAAAACGTGAACAAAATACAATCAGTTCTTCTGTATGCTAACAGTTCTTAAAATTTCACTCGTTAGAGTGACAAGGCAGTTTGACCAGTCTCCCACTTCTTTTATCGACTGAGAGTTCACATGGTACAGGTGATACTTGCTGTCTCAACAGCGGATCTTTGATGGTTCAATCTTGTTCTACTGAAGTGGTCGATAAAGGCAAAATCTTATTTCTCTCAGTGGTGGTCATGGACTGATTAACTCTTGTCATTGCCACTGGTTTCATTGTTGGCTATTCATTGGTGAGGTGATCCCTAACTTTAGGGTCATGGTGGTGTGAGGGCGTTGGCCATTCCTGAGCTGGAGCTTTATCAGCCTCTGCAGAGCGTTTCAGATATCTACGATTTGTAATGTATAGCTGACCAATTGACTCCACTACATAAGATCTTCAGTAGTTTCGCTTACTCCATGTTTTCTTATTCTCCCGAAAGGGTTGAATTTGAACAACATCTTCTTTCTGAAGGTCCGGTAGGTCGTTTGCTGATCTGTCATGATAGAACTTCTGCTTCAACTTTCTCAGCTTGTCTTTCTCTAGAATATTCTCAGCTACATTAGGTTTCAGCAAGTTGCCAGAAAAAAGAAGGTTTGTCTTTGTTCTCCTGCTCAACAGATGCTGGGCAGGGCTGGTACCAAATCCTTCCTGTAGGGTGTTACGATGAGCCAACAGCACCAGGTAAGGGTCACTTTTGGACGCTGGAGTTTTTCTGAGGATCTTCTTTGCTCCCTTGACAGCAGACTCAGACGTGATCAATATTAGTAAAGATTTTAGCCTTACCTCACTCCGGTAGAATGTCTTCAATGACTGCATAGGGAAATGGCATCTCTTTAATGCCAGGTCCAGGCAAAGGTGAAGGTTACCGTTGCCTTCGTTGTGATTCCCAGGGAATTCAACCATTCAGTCGGCCTTTTGACTTTTTCAATAACCCCTCTAGTTTCAAGATCATCAAGATATTTTTTAGCAGGATACTTAAAGCTTTAGACACGGTTTTTTGACAGGGTTAACCGTTCGTCAACTTCAAGTTGTAAGGGACTGTTCACTTTTTATGAGGTATGGGAGGCCGGTTAGATTAAAGGGCCGGGGCGCTATGCGAAAAAAATGGCTACCAACTGAGGGAAGAAGGGGAGTCATATTTTAGTAAAATTTTGAAATGGCACAGCGTTTAATGTTAAAGACATTGCTGTAGACCAAACATAGTAGACATGCATGATTCAAGCGTGTGCCAGCGTCTCTTCTCGCTTGCTCTAGGGGGTGGGAAGATCGGAGACCCTGGGAACGAGGATGATTTTCTAGTGCTTCCATGTCCTGTGTAACCTTTGTCAACTTAGATTCTATACATTTGATCTGTTTTACATTGAGACTGGGGGCAAGTTTTTCGCCCTGCTTTGAAGCAAGCCCATTTATTACTGAAAGAGTGTGTTCCAATCAACGTTAGACAACGACCGTAAACAAACACTCAACTTTTAATGGCGGCCCACCAAAGACCAGCTCAAGTAATGCTGTACCTTTCAGGTTGTAGTAGAAAGCCTGCTTTTACTTAGAGTTAATCAGCCTTTCTTGCACATCCTGTGGGGGAACTGACTTAGGCTCTAGTAGTCTACTTGACAGTGGTAACAAATTGCGTGTTTCTCCTGCTGCACATCCCTTGCACTGGGGATGAACCAATTTCCGTAAGCGTGTTATGATGGTCTAGCAGGGCAAGATACGGGTGAAACGTTCAATGCACTGCCTTCCTCGTGATGTTTTCGCAGATTTTAACAGCACTACTCTCAACCTTTCCGTTAAAGTTTGGGGACTCCGTGGAGAGGAGGTGATGCGTTGAAAGTGCCAGTCACTTGCAAACGTTGCAAACTCTGTAGAAGCATATTGTGGTCCATTATCAGAAATGACTACTTCTGGAATTCCATGCCGGCTAAACGGCATTTTCAATTTCTCAGTAACAGTTCTGGAATCCGTCAGGTCAAGCTTATCCACCTCGAAGAAAGAAGAAGAAGAATTAACAGTAATCAGGTATAGTGGCGCTGGTCAAACAAGAACAGATCTGTACCAACCTTTTGCCAAGGCCTTGATGGGATTTCATGGGGCATTAGCGGTTCTCGAGGCTGTGTTGGCTTGTACAAATTACAGATATCACACTTGAGAATGAAAACTTTAAACTCAGCATTCATGCGCGGCCGGTAAACACTTCAGTCTCTGGCTCGTCGACGAAAGTAGCCCTCAATGCCAAGATGCGTGAGACGAATGGACCCTTTCCATCATTTCCTTTCTAACTTGGCAGACACAATGAGGCATTCTCTTCAAGTTGTGAACAGCAAACCACTTCGTGCTGTGATTTCATCTCGAAGCTGGAAGTATATGGCGGGAACTTCATCCAGAGCGCGAGGCCAACCTTCTAGGACAGTGGACATAAGGATCTGAAGGTTGTCATCCGAGGAGGTACCCTCTTTAAATTCCTTCAGTCGTGCTTCTGAAATGGAGAGATCCTCCACAAGTGCTATCTCCTCTAGCTCATGGTAATACTCTGTCTGTGTGAGAGGTTCATCGAGATAGGCTCGGGACAGGGGATTAGACGTAACCATCAAGCTTCCTTTAAGATACTTTACATCAAGGTTGCGATGCGCTGTAGGCACAGCAACATACTCTGGAGACACTTGGGAGCAGAACCAAGGTCCTGATGATCTGTTTTAACATGCACCACATCTCGACCATACAGGTACGTGTCAAACCTCTCACAAGCGAAAACGACAGAGAGAAATTCCTTCTCAATCTGAGTGTAACGACGTTCTGTTGGAGTTAGAGCTCTTGAGGCAAATACAACTACATGACCCTCCTGGAGTAAGGAGGCGCCAAGTCCACTGAGAGACGCGTCACTTTCAATTGTGACTTCCTGATTAATATCATAAAACTTCAACACTGGAGTATCACAAACAAGATCCTTGATACTTTAGACAGCTTCTTCATGAACAGGCAGCCAAGACCATTCAGGCATCCTAAGCTCCAGTCGCCTTAACGGTTCGCAGACACTAGACAGGTTTGGTAAACGAACTTCGCCAGGTAAGTAACCATACCAAGAAATCTTTTCAAGGATTTGACATCTGTCGGGTAGGCATGTCACGTATGGCGCGAACTTTGTTTGGGTCAGTAACAACACTATCTGCTGTGCGTAAATAGCCCATGAATGGTACTTGTGATAGGCGAAGCTTAATCTTCTGAAGATTAAGTGTCAGATTCAACTTATGGCATCCTTGTAGAAAGGCAATTAAATTCTGATCATGATCCTTCACTACTTCATCTACTGTGTCTCCAAATCCACAAACAGGAAATCATCAGCGATTACTTCAACTCGTAGGAGACCCTCAATTGCTTCATGCATCTTCCGCTGCCATATCTCAGGTGCAGAACTTATGTCGAATGGCGTCCTCAGCCAACGAAAACGGCCAAAGGGGGTGGTAAATGTGGTAAAGTAGCTAGCATTCTCAGTTAGTTTCACCCGCCAAAAACCACTTTGGCATCCAGAACACTGAAAACCTTGGCATTGGTGAGACAAGAAGTGACATCTTCTACTGTCGGTGAAGGGCAGTGAGAGCGCTTAATGGCAGTGTTCAAATCTCTGGGATCCAAACAAATACGGACTAATTTATCCTTCTTAGGAACTGCCAGGACAC
>JAHPZR010010624.1:0-19181 GCA_019787425.1 Platygyra sinensis | reverse complement strand
GTGAGCTAAACATGACTTTTCTACCATAGTTAAGTCCAAATACCGAGGAAATCAAATTCAAGAAGACATTTTCAGGTTCCTTTGATTAACTGGTCACAGGCACTTGCCTATTGTTTCGTTTTCTAGCAGGTTAGTGTTGTGATTATCACGATTTTGAGAGCGTTAGTACTCAACGCTGAAGTAAAGCCCGAAAATAATTTTTATACCAGGTTTTACACTGACATTTCGTCTTTCGAAACGTCAAAATCTTAGGTGTTTTGGTATTTTACCGGGTAGCGAATTTGCCGATTGAAAAAGTGTGCATAATTAAATTTTTAGGAAGTGAATTTTAGTGATTTTAAGCGGCTCGTCGTCGCCTTGAAGATTAACCAACAGAAGTATAATTGGCCTCAAAAGACTTGCAAACTCCTCAAAAATACATTTACAGGCTCAAACTGGAGTATTATTTTGACGGGGATCAAATAGAGCGAAGTTTATGATAAGGTATTAGTCACTGAATTTTGCGTGTTTTTGACCAGACGTGGGACCGCCACGGATTTTCGATTTTTTAGCGGGTTTAAAAAAATATTTCAAGAAAAAAATCACACCACGTTCCTAGGCTTACCATAGGCTATCTCTGGGAAGAATATGAAAAATTTTGATTTTTCATCATGTGCCACGACTGGCTCGGTCCTAGTGGACATTCCCTCTTAAGTATGATTAACAGTGAATTCTCTGCCAAGAGAGGAAGACACCTATTTTTCAAGAGAGACTGACAGAAAAATGTCTTAGTTTTCCTCATGTACGCTGTTATCTCTTCTCTCAGAACTCAGGTTCTGAGGGCATCACCTGGGATAGAGATTACACATGAAATAAGCAGCTTGTTTAACCAGTATTCAATTTTGTGCACGAAATCCGGACATTCTACTTGAGTCATTAGTGGGTTGTGGGGCGTCTCAAATCAAGTTTCAAGCGCGTGTTAAAGGCACAGGACCCCCACCAAACGTTCCAATCTCTCCTATGGTGCCATTATACCGTGAACTATAGGACAAGACATGTGCACGAATCTGCCACTACACCGCAGAGCTTCCAAACACGTCCTCTGACTCTTTTCGATGTTCAGTGTGGCCGATATGAAACTGCATGTCGACGAGTGTTGAGAACTTCCTCTGTGTATCTAATTTACTAAAAAATTATTGAAACTGGCAATGAATTCGGAAGGCAATAACAACCATGAATATGAAATAATGTTGGTACTTTCAAACGTTGACTTTGGCATTGGCAGAGCTGTTTTTATAATAACTTATATATACCGTTCTATACCACGTTACATGTTCCCTTTTCCACAAGAAAAGAAAACTGATATGATGATTTATATATATACATTTCCATTGTAGGTGTCCAAACCGATTTTTATCATCCAATATCCTTACGGATTTTACTGACTCAGACTGATGTGTATCTAGAACAGCGAAACAAAACAAAATAAAAACAAATAATATAGTCCCAGTTTCTGTAGGTTATTTCATACATACCCATATGCACCGATGTGGCTGCACTTCAGATCCTTTGCCTATTTCGCTTCTTCGCAGTTAGGTCATCTGAAATTGAAAATCGTAGCGTGATCAACTGAGAACTAACTGCCCCCTATAATGCAATAAATGCCAAGAGCAAATGAATTCTCGGCATTTTCATCTCCATCTCTTATTTGTGTAAATGTAAAGGCAACCTAAACTCATTCCAATTTATGGCCGACAATTTTGGAATAAAATCAATTCTTGTGGCAAATGGATTCTTATCGATCCCTCAAATTTCCATAGTGTTGTTGATGTTTCTGGTTGCTAAATCAGCTTTTCTCTTGAATTAACTTTTAAACTGACGTTTCACAGTAGAACGCGACTATATCTTACTCGTTTTCAATTTCATTCGCCAGGCTAAACGCGATATTTCTAGGCACCTCACTGAGACAACCCTATCATTACGTGCAAGGCTCAGAGCTTCAGGTCTTCAATATCAAGTGCTTAGTTTTCCGGCTTTGTCACCAGAGCTAACGCTTTAACTCAACCGGCACTGAAATGAAAATGAATTCAGTAACCGACGGTTCTGTTACCTAGCTTCTGTGCCCCAAAGTTTTGTATTCATAACAGGGATCAAGCTAGAACTGTTTTCAGTTCTAAACTAAAAGAGACCAGTTCAAGAATTTAAACGACACCAGACATGTTCTATAATAGTTCGAGGGTAAATGCGGGCTGATGCAATCGATCGTCTAAGAATTCATCTCTGTCACTAAACACGAATCCTAAATGGTTGTGCTCAGAAACAGACGCTTTCGACAGTCCTGATCATCCAGCGAACTCCTTTCTCGGAACATAGTAGCTGGAACTTTCTGGGGTTAGTTGCATTAATTTCCTAACCGACTTTTAGGTAGTCAGTTGCAAAAGACATTTACTATAAAGTTTCGAAGCAAAGTGATGCTTGATATACCTTCATATAACTTTGAACCAGAGAAATCGGCAAAAAGTATAATATGCAACTGATGGCGAGCTGATTAGAGACAGGACGAACATCTTATCAGTCTTTTGTATGCATCACCTAACAGAAGGCTTGCATGAAGACAGTTTCATTTACATTTCATGTAGCAATTTTCGATTTTGAACACATCTAAACCGTGTTGCAACCGATTCAGCGACATCTGCCATTAAAAATGCGTTGAAAAACGTTTCACACAGAATGCAAGGGTCTATATTGCGAGTCCCAAATTTATGCTTCAAATATTAATTAGATGAGTTGAGCTTTGTACTGACCAGCGTTGATAGACACAAACATTTCCCGGTCTAAGAATCAGTTGGGTTGAAACCACCAAAACCGTGTTGCGACCGATTCAAGGACATCAGCCATTAAAAATGCATTGGAAACTGAGGTTTCATACAAGGGTCTATGTTAACCATTTAAGTCTCACATTCAGTTATGCTACAAATACTAATTAGATGAGTTGAGCTTTGTACCCGGGTTCATAGACACAAGCCGGAAATTTGTTACAAAGCAAGTTTCTAAAGAATTACTCGGCTTGTAAAGGTTGTTAGCCATGGCAAACGTTCTGTTGCTATCGACCAGAACAGAAATTTCGTTGCTGAAAATATATTTTCGAATACATACAAGACGTTAAAAAATGCAAGAAGTACTTGAATGTTAAGCGTCGCACAAAATCCCTGCCTCCCTTTCTTTTAGATAACCTAGAATATTTTTCTCTTACTCAATCACAATTTACAAAATAATGTCGAGAATCTTTAAAAGTGGATCAACCAAACTTGTTCCGAGTTATTACAATTACTGCAGCTGTCGATTCCAATGGGAAAACAAGCTGGCGATTGAATCGCTTTAGACAAAACAAAAGTGATGAGCTGAACTGCATTCTTATAACACACCTTTGCGGAATTGCATCTCTTTTTCCGTGGCGTAACAGTCTTCTCGTAAAAAAAGTGGCTCTCGAACTTTCTTAATTTGGGTGACAGTAGATATTTTGGAGCCTTTGAGAGGTTAGCAATGCACTCATTATTCTGTCTAGAATTGTGTTCACTCGTGTTCTGCCAGTCCATAAGACAGCTCGCTCCCTGATGGCCTGACTTTCAGCGGTGATATTGAACGTTTAACTTTCAAACAGACTGCAGACATCATTATAATTCGGCAGAACCTTAAACGACATCAGTATAAAGCGAAGGAAACATTTTAATCTCTTTACTCCACAATATACATCAACAGAACTCAGATTTCTCACTGGTTTCTACCGCGATCATTACAACTTCGAATCCTTTTCTCAACGATTTGAGATTTTCATGAAACACGTAGCTCATTGGCGGGTTCTTTCCAAGTGTATTCGAGAACTGATGGGGTTGTCTCGAACTACAGGTTCTTGTGGTTGAAATTTCAGCATCGTATAGTCCACATAGTTCGAGTGAACCCAGTTTAGCCATGACTGAATGGCAGAAACTGACCTCCTTGACTTCAAACAAAGACAAAACACCAAGTAACTTACCTTTTTAACATGAACGAAAGCTTCGCAGAATAAAAATGTTTTTATCTCACCGGCATTATCCACGAATAACTTTTGTGCGAAATGTGAACAAGAATGGACAAAGACTTTCCACAAATTGTCAAAGATTCCGGGAATTTCCTGAATTAGCTTCGGTGGATAGTTTTCCGAGAAACTGGGTGATTTGCATAAAATGAAAAAACAGAGAGAAATCTAATAAGGAAGGTTATAGGATAGTTTCCAATTTTGACCTTATGACGCAATACTGAAAAGCAGCTCGCTGAAGAGTTTTAATGATCGATCGAGGACAATTAAACAAGCCAAAGAAAACAGATAACAAAATTACAGGGTGCAAATCAATTTGTCTCACGAAGCCTGGAGAAAATTTAAAGGTAGACAGAGCTGGCAGGGTAAATAAGCATTGTGTAAGAGCAAAAACTATAAGGATTTGTATGGGAAAAAATTGTTTGCTTTAGAGGCCAAAATTACCAACTACGTGTACAAAAATTTCTCATGGCGAGCTTTTCTGTGTCGTCAGTTGTGTCCTTTGTGGCTTTTCTATCGATTTGAGGCGATTTTTGGGGGTTTTATATGTTTAACTTTCACAGTCTTCTACTTTAACTTGGGTGATCAATTGAACGACTTGATCCAAAGCTGGTTTCAGTCTTGCAAAATAATAACAAGTTTCAGAAAACAACTATTTTGAACCGCTTTAAAAAACGGCGAAACGAGGCTGGTATGTGAAATTTTACTGTACATTGTAGACCAGCATCCCACCCAAATGTGACCATTTTGGGGAAAAAAGTATTTTACTATAGCAAGATCGACCTCACTCCTATCTTTGTTTTGAAAAAAAGAAAAGAAAAGAAATTCGAAAAAATATTGTTTCTATGAGAAGTTATGGACAAAATAGTGTTTTCTTCACTACTTGCCGTTAATGAAATGTTGACAAGTCACTGTGACAATCTGTCAACTTACATACCATCCTTGTTTCGACACGCAATGTCGTCACGGCCAGAGACCACACAACAAATCCTGGAACAATATTTTCGCGTTGTTGCCATGTCTTCGAGAAAAAAGCGAAAGCGATCGAGGTGCCCTTTTGTGCCGAAGAGAGCAGTAAAAAGGAAATTGTTTTGACGAGGATTGGGCTGACAAACATGTCGCTAGCGACAAAGGGTCTTACCCCTAAATATTATAAGCAGCACGGGTTCGAGGAAGGACAGGATTTGGAGGAGGCGGCGATCGATGGTTTCCTCAAAGCTTTTAGCAAAGACTGCAAGGCAGCGATGACAGCAACGAGGTAAACGAGTCCGAGGAATTCGACGGCCAGCATTAAGGCCTGTCCAAACGAGAAATGTTTGACGACCAAACATCATCAAACATTGTTTGGTGACCAAACATGCTGATGTTGAATTGGGTGGCCAAACGGTTCAAACATGTTTGATCAAACATAAGTTAAACTCGACAAGCAAAGAACTATGGGCCACAATTTACACATCGTAGCTCGCTTAACAGCGAGATTCCAATATGGCGGAATGTGCGACTTCGCAGGTTGCGATTCAAAGGTTCAAATTAAAGAAGAGATGGTGACTATAATGCTTTTTGACATATTAGAGGAGGATGGAATAAGGGAAAATAGACGAGGGAAGACCAGGGGCTGGACAAGAAGAAGAGAAGAGAAAGGATTCTACCGTAATATCCTACAGAAACTGATAATCGAAGATGCTCTAGGTGACCGCGAAATGATGCGAGTAACTCGAGAAGATTTTCTCGAGATACTGATGCTTGTTGAACCCGCATGCATTTTGTTACAATAGATTTCATTGTAATTCCTTTCCTTTGTTTTCCTTAAAGACTCGGCGTTTCTTCGGTTTCAATCTCCCCAATTTCAGCAACGTTCACCGAAGCTGCTTCTTCGTTCGCTGAACAAGCGACGTACGTAAAACATAGAACATAGGCACGCAAAGCGTGCAAGAGTTATTTTTCTGTGATAGGAGCATTCGTAGAACTGTTTACAGTAATGATTTAGTTAAGTTTTTTTGGTTGCGATGTACAGCAAGAAAGAAACTGGGAATTTATGATGAACATACCATGTTACATCGGTAGTGGTAAGATAGCTAAATAGTAAGCCATCAAATGTTTGAGTGAACAACGTACAATACTCTCCAAATTAATGTAGATACCATCTTATTTTCTAACAGGCAATTTGACCCGTTCTTTGATACCCACACCGTGATTGGTGTGACACGCGCACATGCATAACTCCCTCACTCATCGATCACATAGCCCTTCCAACCCCCAAGAGGAATTTTTGCTCAAAATACTCAAGTTAACAGACCTTATTGCATTTTATAAGAGTCGTAAGTTTACCCTTTTTACACAACACCTCTTCATCGAAAATAGAAAGAAAGAGAAAAAACCGTTCTGACACGTTGAAAGTTTAATTTAATTTACTCCGATATGAAAAACAAAGTGTCAAGTTACCATTTTTAACTGAAAATAGAAAACATCTTGTGCGAACGATTTGCTCTCAAATGAAAAACAAAAGTGTCGAATTACCATTTGTAACTAAAAGTAGCAAGCATCTCGTGGGAACGATTTGCTCCTATATGAAAAACAAAAGTGTCAAGTTACCATTTGTAACTAAAAATAGCAAGCATCTCGTGGGAACAAGTGGTGACGATGTACCAGCTCTAATTGAATTTACTCTCTTGTGAAAAACAAAAGTGTCAAATTACCCTTCGCTTTGTAACTAAAAAATAAAAAAATCTCTCTATATTTGCATGCAACAAAATAATCGTTTCTTGTACCTATTGTAAACGTTCGAAGTCTTTCAAAATTAAATCAAATAGTCCCGTCTCATCTAAAACATTTCCTAAGAACTAGAAGCAACGATGCATGACGTCTAATTGAATTTACTCCTTGTGAAAAACAAAAATATCAAGTTACCTTTGTAACTAAAAATAAAAAATATCTCACTCATTTGCATACAACTAGCTCGAGCACTGTTTCAGACCTCAAGGCTCATGAAATCCTCAGCCTAACCCACAGAAAATGCCGAAGTAAACCCAATATATGAATACTTTCTCCTCTTTTATAGAAGAATGAATATGGCCGTTCTGAACTGTATCGGGATCAAATCTTCTCATGTATCACTTACCTTTAAAACAAGAAATTTGATTGGCTGTTTATAGTAGATACGATCTGATTGGTGTGACATACATACATCTCTCACTCACTGACTCACTCACTGATCCGTTGACCCGTCCATAACATACTCGACGCGCCGACTAAGAGGTATTTTTTTACAAAAAAATAACTCAACAAGAGGCGGTATCTATGGATAGAGGCCGCTAAGCAAGCGTGGTACGCATGCGTGCACCAAACATGTTTGATACGGCTGTCCAAACGAACAAAAAATCGCCCATCAAACATGAGAACAAAAGAAATGTTTGAAGTTGTTTGATCGAATGTTTGATGGCTTTCAAATTTTATCAAACATAACCAAACACGATCAAACACGATCAAACAGCACCAAACAAGGTGGCCAAACGGTGAAATGTTTGGTCACCAAACAATGTTTGACGGTGTTTGGTCACCAAACATTTCCCGTTTGGACAGGCCTTTACTTCGTTGCCGGGGAGTTTCTGTTTCACTGGAGTCAGTGAAAGTTGCATGATTCCCTCCCTTACGCGTTCAGCTTCGCATCTTATTCCTGGTGGCTTGTCCCGGTTAACTTTTTCGTTTCTTTGGGCATTTCTAACGTTGTTTTGGCCTATTAATAATAAAAATTACCAGCCAGAGGAATGAAAACTCCGGAAACTGGGATGAAACACTTCCAATTCTACAGTAACAACTTACCTTCGGAGCGAGCGACCAACAACGATGCCTCGTGGAACTGAAATGTACTGTCAAATTCCCGTGCGGAACAGTATTTGACATCTTCTTGTCTGGTCAGCATTTGAGCGCTATTGTAATGAAGCAAGTTGAGCCGTTCGTTTATAAACCCCAGGTAATTATTTTCACGCTTCGTTGTTTTAATCTCATTCAACCGGAAGAACGTCTCTGAAGCTGTTTTGCTCTTTTTCTCGAAACTATATTTTCAAGCCCGTACAGCGAATTTTCAACCATTTTAACTCAAATTTGGGGAGAATGTTCCTATATAATGTAGCTCTAAAACAGTGTCGGCAAATAAAATGATTTATTTTTTCACGGTCACGGTGATAAGGCTGCGAAATACGAGATACCGAAAAACCCTCAACTTGTCGCGCAGCATTGTTTCGTTACAAGTTTTGAAGGGGTCGAGGGTTCGCGTTTTTCGCCTTGCGCAAAATACTCTCTCTCTTGCCTTGCGTGATCAACCTTTCGCGCAACAAATATTCTGTTGCGGGTTGAAGAAAGCTGTTGCGAAAAGTAGAGCACAGGTGTGCTTTAATTTGAGCGACAAATTTTGGCTTTGTTGCTCATTTATCATCAAACTGGCAACTTGTCTTGGATCCAGACCCGAAGCATATCAACCAACCACTTCAACCCGCATGTTTTAGTTGCGCGACAAGTTGATCACGCGAGATGAAAAACGCGAAACATCGATCCAAAACTTGCAACGAAACAACGTTGCCCGATAAGTTGGGGGTTTTGTATCTCGTCAGATTTCGCCGTTATGGCGGGAAATTGTCATGTTCAGGAAATTTTTGTGAATGAACTAGCGCTGATCGTGGACCTTTTCCCTTTTTACACTTCCATGGGCGATTAATCAACGCAAGTTTACCTCTATTCACTTTTAAATGGCAAAGAAGGTCACTGTAACTGGAGTCAGTAGAGCATTTTGTAGCTCTGAGAATGTGTTGGTTGTAGCTCGGTGCTGTTATGGCGCGTTTTTTCTGTGATTCTCACCGCACAATTTTAATAAAAAAAGAAATCAAATGCAGTTTAACCTCCCTGATCGTTGCCGTATGGTCCTGTATTTAAGAGAAATTCTGTGGAATACACTCAACGAATATCCTCGCTTTCTGCTACTAAATTTACGGTAAAAAAGTCCGATTTCGAGTGATTCGCAACGACTGATTGACATCAACTTCTATCAGCGGTTTGCGAATCACTCTAAGAATGTACGGCCTCATAGCTCAGTTGGTAGAGCATCGCACCGGTACTCGCGGAGGTCACTGGCTCGAACCCGTTGAAGCCCTGGCTTCTTCTTTCCAATTGCTTAAATTGGAAAATTTACTGCGATGATCATTCTTCACTTTCCTCTTCAACCGCAGTTCAAATACGAATTATTTCATATGTACTTCACATCATTTCACTCTTCACGGGAAGATATGAACTCAAAAAATTGACTTCGCTCCCAATGTGCGGCTTCACAGCTCAGTTGGTAGAGCACAGCATCGCTACGCCTCTAAACTAGAAGGGTTTAATATTACAATGAATTTGGAGGAGTACAGTTTAAAATGCAGCGTACAAGAAAAGCATAGTGTAGATTAGAACAGTAGAAACGTTAAGTTTAGTAGTAAAGTTTCTACTTGTGAAGGCATAAAATCGTAAAAAACGTGCAGCAGTAAACAGAAAAAAGTGTACCATGAAAGAGTGGAGGCGTAGAGGTATAGAGGCGTAGAGAAGGAGCAGCGTAAAACAGTACAAACATATCGCTAATTCACAGTACAATACCAGAATTGTAGAGGTATAGAGGTGTATACGCGTAGAGAAGTAGTGAAAAAGAGTAGAAGCGTAAAGTTTACAGTACAACAAGTAGAGAAGGCATAGATTACAACAGAATAAGCGTATAGTTTTGTATTAAAATAATAAGATGTGTAGACGCATAGAGAAGTAGAAGTGTATAACATTTCAGGATGAATTCGAGTAGTGTAGAAGGAAAACGTATAATGCTAAACAGAGGAATGAAAATGTAGGAAAATTAAGAAGTTTAAAGAATAACTTTAAACTTTAGAAAGAAAAGAAACACGACTAATTAGTAAAAAAAAAATCAATGCATACTGAAACAGAGTGATGAAATAGCAGTCAAAGTGTAATTACGTTACAAATAGAAGTGTACATTTAACAGAAACATTGTGTTAAAAAAAATGAAGAAAAAAAGGTGAATATAATCGAGAATATGTTTGGATGTTGCATTTTCGATAATGTGGAGTACTTGAGAAGAAAAAAAAAAAGACTACCATGGCAATGTGTCTATGTCTGGATTTATGAAAACATTGCTTAAGAATTGATATCGCGCCCTAAGCGGGCGTTACTTTTATTTATTAATTAATTTGACTGAGATCGTGGGTATTTTTAAAACATTTGCCCTCTAACAACAATAAATACAACCAAACTAAGAAAGAGCAGTAAAGCACAGCATCAAATTTCAGGGCTTTAATTTTCTTTTCATCAATATACAATGTCCCAGCGATTATCACTAAATATCAACACATGCCTGAGGGATATTGACATGTGCAGTCTTCATATCTGGCTTTAAATAACACAAGATTAACAAAGACAATGTTTGTTTTCAAAGCAAACAAACTTTTCCTTAATTAAAAGTAACCATTTCAAAAGGCACAAATCTTTTAGAAGCAATTAGCTTCGGGTCTTCAAAAATTTGGAATTTCCCTGTTGCAATAAATTTATAAACCACACATATCTATATATTATTTATAACAACTGTAAGGTATCCTGGCATGCTAGTATAAAATAAATACCACCCAAAATTACTAGCTATTTTACATTTACCTTGGAATCCCTTAACAGCTATTTCTAGACATAATTTAACATACAATTCAAACCATTAAATTGTGACACAAGTGACAAGATCAGTTAGAAACAAACTCATTTACTCTTGTTTGGTGACCCTTTCTTGGGGTTATCAGGAAAGGTTTGTTTTAAAGGAGTAAAACCAAGCAGCATAATGTGTCTGTCATAAGCCCTTGAATTTCTGAACATGGCATCTGTGCCGTGGAGCCGATCTAACACACCAAGGACTCCAAAATTCTGAGTGAACCTGCAGGTATTGGGCAAAACAACAATAAGGCTTCCACTTTCAAAGTCTTGGCTACTTGAGTCAAACTCCCAGTTAGGCTGCATATAATTATATAACAAATAGCCTGCAATGAAGGCGCATTTTGGCGAGCGAGGCTGCGAGTTTGATCAAGCGAGCGCCATCTTGGATTCCAACTCAGAAGAGGCTTCAAGAGAGACAAAAATGCTTCCCAGGGAGTGGGAGTTGGAACCTACTTTGCTCAAGCCAATATGGCGGCGAATTTACGATCGCAAGCTCCAAAACGAAAACGCCTGCACTGCAGGCATGTGTTGATATTTAGTGATAATCGCTGGGACATTGTATATTGATGAAAAGAAAATTAAAGCCCTGAAATTTGATGCTGTGCTTTACTGCTCTTTCTTAGTTTGGTTGTATTTATTGTTGTTAGAGGGCAAATGTTTTAAAAATACCCACGATCTCAGTCAAATTAATTAATAAATAAAAGTAACGCCCGCTTAGGGCGCGATATCAATTCTTAAGCAATGTTTTCATAAATCCAGACATAGACACATTGCCATGGTAGTCTTTTTTTTTTCTTCTCAAGTACTCCACATTATCGAAAATGCAACATCCAAACATATTCTCGATTATATTCACCTTTTTTTCTTCATTTTTTTTAACACAATGTTTCTGTTAAATGTACACTTCTATTTGTAACGTAATTACACTTTGACTGCTATTTCATCACTCTGTTTCAGTATGCATTGATTTTTTTTTTACTAATTAGTCGTGTTTCTTTTCTTTCTAAAGTTTAAAGTTATTCTTTAAACTTCTTAATTTTCCTACATTTTCATTCCTCTGTTTAGCATTATACGTTTTCCTTCTACACTACTCGAATTCATCCTGAAATGTTATACACTTCTACTTCTCTATGCGTCTACACATCTTATTATTTTAATACAAACTATACGCTTATTCTGTTGTAATCTATGCCTTCTCTACTTGTTGTACTGTAAACTTTACGCTTCTACTCTTTTTCACTACTTCTCTACGCGTATACACCTCTATACCTCTACAATTCTGGTATTGTACTGTGAATTAGCGATATGTTTGTACTGTTTTACGCTGCTCCTTCTCTACGCCTCTATACCTCTACGCCTCCACTCTTTCATGGTACACTTTTTTCTGTTTACTGCTGCACGTTTTTTACGATTTTATGCCTTCACAAGTAGAAACTTTACTACTAAACTTAACGTTTCTACTGTTCTAATCTACACTATGCTTTTCTTGTACGCTGCATTTTAAACTGTACTCCTCCAAATTCATTGTAATATTAAACCCTTCTAGTTTAGAGGCGTAGCGATGCTGTGCTCTACCAACTGAGCTGTGAAGCCGCACATTGGGAGCGAAGTCAATTTTTTGAGTTCATATCTTCCCGTGAAGAGTGAAATGATGTGAAGTACATATGAAATAATTCGTATTTGAACTGCGGTTGAAGAGGAAAGTGAAGAATGATCATCGCAGTAAATTTTCCAATTTAAGCAATTGGAAAGAAGAAGCCAGGGCTTCAACGGGTTCGAGCCAGTGACCTCCGCGAGTACCGGTGCGATGCTCTACCAACTGAGCTATGAGGCCGTACATTCTTAGAGTGATTCGCAAACCGCTGATAGAAGTTGATGTCAATCAGTCGTTGCGAATCACTCGAAATCGGACTTTTTTACCGTAAATTTAGTAGCAGAAAGCGAGGATATTCGTTGAGTGTATTCCACAGAATTTCTCTTAAATACAGGACCATACGGCAACGATCAGGGAGGTTAAACTGCATTTGATTTCTTTTTTTATTAAAATTGTGCGGTGAGAATCACAGAAAAACGCGCCATAACAGCACCGAGCTACAACCAACACATTCTCAGAGCTACAAAATGCTCTACTGACTCCAGTTACAGTGACCTTCTTTGCCATTTAAAAGTGAATAGAGGTAAACTTGCGTTGATTAATCGCCCATGGAAGTGTAAAAAGGGAAAAGGTCCACGATCAGCGCTAGTTCATTCACAAAAATTTCCTGAACATGACAATTTCCCGCCATAACGGCGAAATCTGACGAGATACAAAACCCCCAACTTATCGGGCAACGTTGTTTCGTTGCAAGTTTTGGATCGATGTTTCGCGTTTTTCATCTCGCGTGATCAACTTGTCGCGCAACTAAAACATGCGGGTTGAAGTGGTTGGTTGATATGCTTCGGGTCTGGATCCAAGACAAGTTGCCAGTTTGATGATAAATGAGCAACAAAGCCAAAATTTGTCGCTCAAATTAAAGCACACCTGTGCTCTACTTTTCGCAACAGCTTTCTTCAACCCGCAACAGAATATTTGTTGCGCGAAAGGTTGATCACGCAAGGCAAGAGAGAGAGTATTTTGCGCAAGGCGAAAAACGCGAACCCTCGACCCCTTCAAAACTTGTAACGAAACAATGCTGCGCGACAAGTTGAGGGTTTTTCGGTATCTCGTATTTCGCAGCCTTATCACCGTGACCGTGAAAAAATAAATCATTTTATTTGCCGACACTGTTTTAGAGCTACATTATATAGGAACATTCTCCCCAAATTTGAGTTAAAATGGTTGAAAATTCGCTGTACGGGCTTGAAAATATAGTTTCGAGAAAAAGAGCAAAACAGCTTCAGAGACGTTCTTCCGGTTGAATGAGATTAAAACAACGAAGCGTGAAAATAATTACCTGGGGTTTATAAACGAACGGCTCAACTTGCTTCATTACAATAGCGCTCAAATGCTGACCAGACAAGAAGATGTCAAATACTGTTCCGCACGGGAATTTGACAGTACATTTCAGTTCCACGAGGCATCGTTGTTGGTCGCTCGCTCCGAAGGTAAGTTGTTACTGTAGAATTGGAAGTGTTTCATCCCAGTTTCCGGAGTTTTCATTCCTCTGGCTGGTAATTTTTATTATTAATAGGCCAAAACAACGTTAGAAATGCCCAAAGAAACGAAAAAGTTAACCGGGACAAGCCACCAGGAATAAGATGCGAAGCTGAACGCGTAAGGGAGGGAATCATGCAACTTTCACTGACTCCAGTGAAACAGAAACTCCCCGGCAACGAAGTAAAGGCCTGTCCAAACGGGAAATGTTTGGTGACCAAACACCGTCAAACATTGTTTGGTGACCAAACATTTCACCGTTTGGCCACCTTGTTTGGTGCTGTTTGATCGTGTTTGATCGTGTTTGGTTATGTTTGATAAAATTTGAAAGCCATCAAACATTCGATCAAACAACTTCAAACATTTCTTTTGTTCTCATGTTTGATGGGCGATTTTTTGTTCGTTTGGACAGCCGTATCAAACATGTTTGGTGCACGCATGCGTACCACGCTTGCTTAGCGGCCTCTATCCATAGATACCGCCTCTTGTTGAGTTATTTTTTTGTAAAAAAATACCTCTTAGTCGGCGCGTCGAGTATGTTATGGACGGGTCAACGGATCAGTGAGTGAGTCAGTGAGTGAGAGATGTATGTATGTCACACCAATCAGATCGTATCTACTATAAACAGCCAATCAAATTTCTTGTTTTAAAGGTAAGTGATACATGAGAAGATTTGATCCCGATACAGTTCAGAACGGCCATATTCATTCTTCTATAAAAGAGGAGAAAGTATTCATATATTGGGTTTACTTCGGCATTTTCTGTGGGTTAGGCTGAGGATTTCATGAGCCTTGAGGTCTGAAACAGTGCTCGAGCTAGTTGTATGCAAATGAGTGAGATATTTTTTATTTTTAGTTACAAAGGTAACTTGATATTTTTGTTTTTCACAAGGAGTAAATTCAATTAGACGTCATGCATCGTTGCTTCTAGTTCTTAGGAAATGTTTTAGATGAGACGGGACTATTTTGATTTAATTTTGAAAGACTTCGAACGTTTACAATAGGTACAAGAAACGATTATTTTGTTGCATGCAAATATAGAGAGATTTTTTTATTTTTTAGTTACAAAGCGAAGGGTAATTTGACACTTTTGTTTTTCACAAGAGAGTAAATTCAATTA
This sequence comes from Platygyra sinensis, assembly GCA_019787425.1. Classification (NCBI taxonomy): domain Eukaryota; kingdom Metazoa; phylum Cnidaria; class Anthozoa; order Scleractinia; family Merulinidae; genus Platygyra; species Platygyra sinensis. The sequence continues at coordinate 4,146 of JAHPZR010010624.1, read as the reverse complement.
GAGCTGGTACATCGTCACCACTTGTTCCCACGAGATGCTTGCTATTTTTAGTTACAAATGGTAACTTGACACTTTTGTTTTTCATATAGGAGCAAATCGTTCCCACGAGATGCTTGCTACTTTTAGTTACAAATGGTAATTCGACACTTTTGTTTTTCATTTGAGAGCAAATCGTTCGCACAAGATGTTTTCTATTTTCAGTTAAAAATGGTAACTTGACACTTTGTTTTTCATATCGGAGTAAATTAAATTAAACTTTCAACGTGTCAGAACGGTTTTTTCTCTTTCTTTCTATTTTCGATGAAGAGGTGTTGTGTAAAAAGGGTAAACTTACGACTCTTATAAAATGCAATAAGGTCTGTTAACTTGAGTATTTTGAGCAAAAATTCCTCTTGGGGGTTGGAAGGGCTATGTGATCGATGAGTGAGGGAGTTATGCATGTGCGCGTGTCACACCAATCACGGTGTGGGTATCAAAGAACGGGTCAAATTGCCTGTTAGAAAATAAGATGGTATCTACATTAATTTGGAGAGTATTGTACGTTGTTCACTCAAACATTTGATGGCTTACTATTTAGCTATCTTACCACTACCGATGTAACATGGTATGTTCATCATAAATTCCCAGTTTCTTTCTTGCTGTACATCGCAACCAAAAAAACTTAACTAAATCATTACTGTAAACAGTTCTACGAATGCTCCTATCACAGAAAAATAACTCTTGCACGCTTTGCGTGCCTATGTTCTATGTTTTACGTACGTCGCTTGTTCAGCGAACGAAGAAGCAGCTTCGGTGAACGTTGCTGAAATTGGGGAGATTGAAACCGAAGAAACGCCGAGTCTTTAAGGAAAACAAAGGAAAGGAATTACAATGAAATCTATTGTAACAAAATGCATGCGGGTTCAACAAGCATCAGTATCTCGAGAAAATCTTCTCGAGTTACTCGCATCATTTCGCGGTCACCTAGAGCATCTTCGATTATCAGTTTCTGTAGGATATTACGGTAGAATCCTTTCTCTTCTCTTCTTCTTGTCCAGCCCCTGGTCTTCCCTCGTCTATTTTCCCTTATTCCATCCTCCTCTAATATGTCAAAAAGCATTATAGTCACCATCTCTTCTTTAATTTGAACCTTTGAATCGCAACCTGCGAAGTCGCACATTCCGCCATATTGGAATCTCGCTGTTAAGCGAGCTACGATGTGTAAATTGTGGCCCATAGTTCTTTGCTTGTCGAGTTTAACTTATGTTTGATCAAACATGTTTGAACCGTTTGGCCACCCAATTCAACATCAGCATGTTTGGTCACCAAACAATGTTTGATGATGTTTGGTCGTCAAACATTTCTCGTTTGGACAGGCCTTAATGCTGGCCGTCGAATTCCTCGGACTCGTTTACCTCGTTGCTGTCATCGCTGCCTTGCAGTCTTTGCTAAAAGCTTTGAGGAAACCATCGATCGCCGCCTCCTCCAAATCCTGTCCTTCCTCGAACCCGTGCTGCTTATAATATTTAGGGGTAAGACCCTTTGTCGCTAGCGACATGTTTGTCAGCCCAATCCTCGTCAAAACAATTTCCTTTTTACTGCTCTCTTCGGCACAAAAGGGCACCTCGATCGCTTTCGCTTTTTTCTCGAAGACATGGCAACAACGCGAAAATATTGTTCCAGGATTTGTTGTGTGGTCTCTGGCCGTGACGACATTGCGTGTCGAAACAAGGATGGTATGTAAGTTGACAGATTGTCACAGTGACTTGTCAACATTTCATTAACGGCAAGTAGTGAAGAAAACACTATTTTGTCCATAACTTCTCATAGAAACAATATTTTTTCGAATTTCTTTTCTTTTCTTTTTTTCAAAACAAAGATAGGAGTGAGGTCGATCTTGCTATAGTAAAATACTTTTTTCCCCAAAATGGTCACATTTGGGTGGGATGCTGGTCTACAATGTACAGTAAAATTTCACATACCAGCCTCGTTTCGCCGTTTTTAAAGCGGTTCAAAATAGTTGTTTTCTGAAACTTGTTATTATTTTGCAAGACTGAAACCAGCTTTGGATCAAGTCGTTCAATTGATCACCCAAGTTAAAGTAGAAGACTGTGAAAGTTAAACATATAAAACCCCCAAAAATCGCCTCAAATCGATAGAAAAGCCACAAAGGACACAACTGACGACACAGAAAAGCTCGCCATGAGAAATTTTTGTACACGTAGTTGGTAATTTTGGCCTCTAAAGCAAACAATTTTTTCCCATACAAATCCTTATAGTTTTTGCTCTTACACAATGCTTATTTACCCTGCCAGCTCTGTCTACCTTTAAATTTTCTCCAGGCTTCGTGAGACAAATTGATTGCACCCTGGAATTTTGTTATCTGTTTTCTTTGGCTTGTTTAATTGTCCTCGATCGATCATTAAAACTCTTCAGCGAGCTGCTTTTCAGTATTGCGTCATAAGGTCAAATTGGAAACTATCCTATAACCTTCCTTATTAGATTTCTCTCTGTTTTTTCATTTTATGCAAATCACCCAGTTTCTCGGAAACTATCCACCGAAGCTAATTCAGGAAATTCCCGGAATCTTTGACAATTTGTGGAAAGTCTTTGTCCATTCTTGTTCACATTTCGCACAAAAGTTATTCGTGGATAATGCCGGTGAGATAAAAACATTTTTATTCTGCGAAGCTTTCGTTCATGTTAAAAAGGTAAGTTACTTGGTGTTTTGTCTTTGTTTGAAGTCAAGGAGGTCAGTTTCTGCCATTCAGTCATGGCTAAACTGGGTTCACTCGAACTATGTGGACTATACGATGCTGAAATTTCAACCACAAGAACCTGTAGTTCGAGACAACCCCATCAGTTCTCGAATACACTTGGAAAGAACCCGCCAATGAGCTACGTGTTTCATGAAATCTCAAATCGTTGAGAAAAGGATTCGAAGTTGTAATGATCGCGGTAGAAACCAGTGAGAAATCTGAGTTCTGTTGATGTATATTGTGGAGTAAAGAGATTAAAATGTTTTCCTTCGCTTTATACTGATGTCGTTTAAGGTTCTGCCGAATTATAATGATGTCTGCAGTCTGTTTGAAAGTTAAACGTTCAATATCACCGCTGAAAGTCAGGCCATCAGGGAGCGAGCTGTCTTATGGACTGGCAGAACACGAGTGAACACAATTCTAGACAGAATAATGAGTGCATTGCTAACCTCTCAAAGGCTCCAAAATATCTACTGTCACCCAAATTAAGAAAGTTCGAGAGCCACTTTTTTTACGAGAAGACTGTTACGCCACGGAAAAGAGATGCAATTCCGCAAAGGTGTGTTATAAGAATGCAGTTCAGCTCATCACTTTTGTTTTGTCTAAAGCGATTCAATCGCCAGCTTGTTTTCCCATTGGAATCGACAGCTGCAGTAATTGTAATAACTCGGAACAAGTTTGGTTGATCCACTTTTAAAGATTCTCGACATTATTTTGTAAATTGTGATTGAGTAAGAGAAAAATATTCTAGGTTATCTAAAAGAAAGGGAGGCAGGGATTTTGTGCGACGCTTAACATTCAGTACTTCTTGCATTTTTAACGTCTTGTATGTATTCGAAAATATATTTCAGCAACGAAATTTCTGTTCTGGTCGATAGCACAGAACGTTTGCCATGGCTAACAACCTTTACAAGCCGAGTAATTCTTTAGAAACTTGCTTTGTAACAAATTCCGGCTTGTGTCTATGAACCCGGGTACAAAGCTCAACTCATCTAATTAGTATTTGTAGCATAACTGAATGTGAGACTTAAATGGTTAACATAGACCCTTGTATGAAACTCAGTTTCCAATGCATTTTTAATGGCTGATGTCCTTGAATCGGTCGCAACACGGTTTGGTGGTTTCAACCCAAACTGATTCTTAGACCGGGAAATGTTTGTGTCTATCAACGCTGGTCAGTACAAAGCTCAACTCATCTAATTCATATTTGAAGCATAAATTTGGGACTCGCAATATAGACCCTTGCATTCTGTGTGAAACGTTTTCAACGCATTTTTAATGGCAGATGTCGCTGAATCGGTTGCAACACGGTTTAGATGTGTTCAAAATCGAAATTGCTACATGAAATGTAAATGAAACTGTCTTCATGCAAGCCTTCTGTTAGGTGATGCATACAAAAGACTGATAA
>JAHPZR010010623.1:0-42217 GCA_019787425.1 Platygyra sinensis | reverse complement strand
GGGAACGAGGTTGGCTTAAATTCAGATTTTAAATCTTAGCGGCATCGCGTCTAGTAGCTTTCCATATATTTCCAAGTTGTTCCATCTTGGAATTCACCAGTTTTAGCACAAGAGGGAATATTTTTTGGGTTTACCTCTGTGTAAAAACCTGTGAAGTTTTTCCTTGTTTTGTAGCTATTGTGAGGGTTAGGGTATATTATGTTGACTTCTTTGTTTTACGTCACTGGTGAGTGTTACAGCTAGGTTCTTACACCGATAATGAGCCATTTTTTGCTCTTCCGCTGTCCAAGTAGCTTAATTAAACCGTTACCTGGGCTTAGCGACCATGCTTTTCGCTTAACACATTATGTAACAGACACTGGACTGACCCTACTGAGATCTGCAAAATTTAAGCAAAGAGATTCAAACTTCTAAATACATGCTTATAATTTGCCATAGCAATGGAGTCAATGAAGTAAAAGTAATACATTCTGAAAAAATGCGACAGGTATTTTTAACTACCAGTTGCAACCAGTTGTTTTTCTTTCTTACAATAATATTTGGACCTTTAATTGGATGATACACATCAGCGGTGGCCTGTTGGTCTAGTGGCATGATTCTCGCTTTGGGTGCGAGAGGCCCCGGGTTCGACTCCCGGACAGGCCCGTTATTAGAATTTTTTGTGTTTGTTTCTTTTTGTTTATCGACTTTTAATGTGGATCTCTTTACTGAAACCTAGAGGATTAGTCTTAAAACTAACTTAAACGTATTTTACATGAATTTGTAGGACAATCATTGCTCTACAGCCCGGAAGTAGATGCTAAAAGGGGATTAAATTGAAACAACTGTCTAAAAGTTAAAGACACGATTCGTTTTGCGATTAGTCAAATGGGAGCTCAGTTGCAATGTCCAATTCCATTGATCTGAGGGTCACGTGACGTTCATGAGTGACTTCTGTGCCGGAGACTAACCAAAAGGCAAACCATATATCCATGACGTAACACTACGATATCTTGTTTCTGATAAGCTAATGAAAAGGCAACAGGGATAATTATCCTTACTGGAAACCAATAAGAGACTCAACATGGAATTATGTCAAAAATATTAAGACGAAATCCGATAGAAGATGGAGCAATTTCAGGTTTTAGTGGACAAAAATCTGTACCAGAGTAATTTTAAATATTTTACAGTCATTTTTACATTTTTTTAAAGCTAAGTACATAAATAATTGCCTGAAATAACTCCGAAAAATAATTTCCCACGGGAACGAGAGAAAATAAATTTCAAAGTTCAGTGATTTTGTGGAAACACAGGCAAAATTCCATCATCAGTTTCCTTTCACCAAAACTTTTAAGCGTTTCATACGAAGTTCAACATTCGTTTTCGACGTTTGGTGTTGCTAGAAATGAATTGTTTTGAGAAGATATTTAAAAGAGCCCTACAGAAGTTTGCAATACAATGTAAATAATCTTGGTACAAGATTTTTGTCCACTTGTTACTCCAACGTCTGGCGGATTCCGTCTTAACTCCTTTTCGACTCAAACCTCGGATATCTCGCTCGGGAAGGTTTGAATGAGTATGCAAAACATAACAGTTTAATCAATGTGGAGTGAGGTCCGGGGTCAAAATAATTAGTGACCGGTCGAGATAATTGAGAAACATTTAAGCAATGATGACCAATAAACCCAAAAATATAATTTGCTTGTTCCAGTCGTTGCTCAACCGTTTGAAAAGTGCGAGTTTAATACAAAGAAAGGCTTAAAACGTAACCCGCCAAAGAAAGCCTTGACAGGACTCAGCAGCTCAGTGAGTTGGCACGCGGTCAGTGTAATTCTTTCCATCTAGTTTTGGATCTGTATTTCTATTTCCGAAGGGGTACCCTCTATTTCAATCCAGAGATGGCACCAGCCTATTTGCTGGTAACTTATTCTGATGTTTCTTTGAACGCATCTAAAGTTCTTCTCTTTTCATTCGATTTAATACAGGGATATGACATACAGAAAAAAGGTTATTTCTTCAAAAGTTCATTCTCAGAATTCTCAAAACAGATCGAGCTGGTTGGCCCGTTTATCCACGATTTGAGCTAATCAGTACACATAACAAACGAAACGCAATGTCTTTCGTCCTAAATCCCACAAAGGTGTGGAGAGATCTGTGTTCCAGGTTACATAGGTGGAGTCATACAAGTTGCTACATAATTTATTACAATTAACTACATAAATGCAATTTACACAGCATTTTATTCTTCTTCACTCTCTATAATCTGGAAACGAGAGCAAACACGATAAATAGTTATTTACATAGCAAAAGAACTTTTCACGGCATATACAAACTTAATTTTTCGGCTAACATCAAGAATCCATTGTTCAGAAGAAACTTCATTTGTTGTTTTATCCTATTTTTTATTGTTGTTGTATTTATTTCAGGAAATATTCAAAACACCGAGGAACCTTGCCAAGAACACGACAAATCAAGCCATGATATCTCACTGATTTTCCTCTATGGTGTGGCCTGCGGTGCTGGCGGCCTGATCTTAATTATTTTACTTCTTTTAACTGTGAACTGTTGTTTAAAGAAACAAAGAAGGAAAAGATCACCTGGTGAAAGACGTGCCTCAACACAAGATACAACATGCAACCCACCAGAGGAGACACAAAACGAAACTCGACAGGAAAGCAGCGTCCAAATTTTAATGCCGGAGCCTTTTTTGGCCGATATTGCAAGAGACAACGACGATGAGGAATTAGAATACGCCGAGCCGTTTGGAAGAAGTCAGCAAGATGTCAAGAAACCATTAAAACTGCCAAAACATCCCCTGAATGGAAACAGCCACAACGATGAGAGAATATACATGCATTTGATTCCAGAAACCAGACAAAGAGATGAAACGTCTAACTTAACAACAAAGTCGCCCAAACGTTCAACACGAAAACAGAAGAAAACTTCCCCCACCAAGCTGGGAATTTCTGTGAAATTACGAGAACCAAACAAAGCGACAAGTACAACAATGGACGTTCGTCCATCTTCTGCAGCTTATGTCAATGGTCACCTGGCCAAATTGTACTCTAATGTTCATTAAAGAACTGAGAGTGGCTTTCCACTCTGTTGTTCAATGCCGCCGGAGCCGTTTTCTCGGCGTCCAGTCATCATTTATTTCTCGAGTGGCTGCCATTTCATTTTTGACTTTCGAAGATAAATTTACTGACTACCGCGTGGCACTAAGTTTTTGCGGGAGTTACTTTTTGCGATAGGTGATTTTCGTCGTATTTTCCGGGAACAAATATTTGGGATTGTAAAAGACCGGTTTTTCTCGCTAGGTACTGTTTTTTTTCCGATTTTCAGCGAGTCGCGTTTAATTGAAATTAGTGAAAAAACCAGTGAAGATGTCAAATTGTGTGGCTGATTGTTCCGGCAGAGGATCAGCAAACAATTTCATCGCTTTGTTTTTGGATACATTTTCGCCAAAGAGAGTAAATTTTTGCGGAAGAAATGTTTTTGAGGAATTTTTTTGCCGGAACATTTTTTGCGGATCATGAAAAAATCCGCAAAAATGTGAAAAAAAGAGAACCTCAAAAATTTAGTGCCATATTCGCTACGTTTAGTCTGTTCAGAAAATTTATTACACTTAAATTAATATGACTTCGTGTCGTCCATGTTGGACTAGTGGTCAAATGACTTTATATACTCTTTTTTATAATTATAAGAATATACTTTATAACAAAATGGAGGCTGGAATTCTGTGAAATTATATGAGTATTTTAGAGAAAAGGCCTGAGGCTGAGATCAGTTTGAAAAGAATATAATTTTATAAGTTGAAAATTTGTAAATAAGATACAATTATATGTTTTTAAGCAAATCATACAAAAAGTCCTCCTTTTATAAGCAGCAAAACTTGCCAAAAAAAAAACAGGAAAAAACTTGCAGTGGGAAAGCTACAAAAAACATCAGCTCAAGATCAATAAGCCACTTGCGCCTTACATAAATCTGGATCACAGCCGAGAAGCCTGGTCCGTGCCTGCTTTATTTGAATTAGCTCTGATTTAGCGAAGATCGATGGACACAAGAAATTTAATATTTCCGAGTTGAAAATGTTTAAAAAGCAATAATTTCAAGCGCATGATTAAAGCTACATTGAACTTTATCGTATAGACCCTATGCAAAAATGACTACTTTAAATTATTCTTTTGTTCGTAATTAAAATAGCCTCTTTTTACGAACAAAGGGTTATTAAAAAGGCAGCCATTTTTGCATAGAGTCTGTCGTCAGCTTATATCATTATTATTATCATCATTAGTACGAATTTAGGCGTTATTTTACCCGGAAAAATGGACTTTATTATTTTCATTTGTCTTGAAGATTGGTTTTCGTACCCGCACCGGCAACAATCTTTCTCTTTATGACGCGTTTTCTAAAAAATGTATCAATTCGAAAGATTATATCGAAATGCGGTTACGGTAAAACAAAGACTGCGGACCGCAGAGTACAGCCTGGAGAGTCTACAGACTGGAGAACCTTCTCTCTCGTCTCTCCTTTCTTCCGCCGAGGACAAACTCATTACCAGTCTCTCTCTTCTCAAAGAGACTGTTGAAACGGAACGAGGTTGTATACAGGCACGGCATGTACATAGCGAAAAGCATAAGTAAAAAGCCCTACGCTAACAAACAAGATTAAACAGATCAAACTTTTCAGTCAACTTTCATCGATAGTTAGTTGGGAAATTGTAAAAATGGAAATGTTGTCTCGTAACAAACCTTGAAGTTTGCATAAACAGGAGCATAAAATGATCTCCAAGGATAGATTGGAATGGGATTTGATTTTTTTTTTTTTTTTTTCAACATTAAATCGTCTTTACAGAAATCAGCTTGAGGAGATAATTAAGAGGTCGATTTTAAAACTATCAAAGAGGAAAAAAAAAATAAACGTACTCCCCGGCGGGGAATCGAACCCCGGTCTCCCGCGTGACAGGCGGGGATACTCACCACTATACTACCGAGGAAGCGGTTGAAAGAGGAAGAAATATTAGCGTGTAGTATTGTTTTAAAAGTTCAAGTTCACCGACAGCTTAAGCACGCGCGTTTTTGAGACGCGGACGGCAACCGGAAGAGAACATTCCGCGTGCTGGGAAAGTATTGTTGCCTGGATTTTTACACTACTCATTTCTAATGGTGAAACGATACTTAACAATGTGAATATGGTTGTGTGCGGGTAAGTTAAAAGTGAAAACAGCTCATTTCCGGTTGCTCCCTACAGTTCTCTTACTTTCACACTAATGTTCAAGACTCACATTTGCAAGCGAAGCATTGCAATCTGGTCCACGATTCTGTCCTCCTAAATTCTAAAGCTTTCGAGATGAATCCTCTGAGGTGGAAAGAAAATTTTGATCTCTCGTTTATCATTAGCCTTTTCCCACAAAAAACCTGAAACGATATCTGTCGCGCGCGGAGCCCGGGCAACGTAGATGTTTACCAATGCATCTTCTTATTCGGCACCGCTTTAAATTCCAACATTTGCTTTTCTTCTCCATGCGGACGTCAATTACGATTTTTTTGTTCTGGTGGGTTTTCCTCTAGACCCGTTCTAATTACGACTGCTACTGAGCTTCCAACAGAAAGGAAACACTTATGGCACTTTACGATGAAAGGGAAAAAACAATCCGGAATTTCTTTGTCTCAACGTGAGTTAATTTCGCTTCTTTTGCTCGTTGACTTTTGCGATTTATGCTACCTTTAGTCAGTAGCCAAAACCAGTCACGCACATCGCCCCAGTTTAAAATTACTTTGAGTCCTGGTCAGCTCATGCGAGTGACATCTCTGTTATTTGCTCTTGCCCGTGCAGAATAGATTTTTACGACATTCCACTCGGCTGACCTCTCTAATACAATGTTAATATTACATACATTTCGCCGATAAAAAAAAAAGTAGCGTATAAACTTTAAGGTAAAATGCTTTTAAAACTATGAGTCTAAACGTTTTCGATCTGTTTGATCAGCACTGATCAGAGTGAAATAATTTGCATATACGCTCAATGTTCTTATAGTTCAAGCAATGCCGGTTATAGAATACCTGATCTCTTTTTGTTCTTATTCCGAGTGTCGTTTAATAGGCATCCTGCTGAAAACAGTTTTTTTGCCTAGTTTACGACGAGCGTACAGGGTTAGCTTTCCTGCTTCTGGGTTAAGTCGAACGGGAGGTACTTAGTGAAGTGAAGAATGTGTGACCGAAATTCTGTTTTTTACGCTCATAAATCTTAATCTGAAATCTGGTAATCGTCATTAGTTAATTCTGTCTCAAAGAAGCGGCCAGATTTTGACTCAACTGTTTTCGGTCGAGCGCGTGGTACTTCATAAAGGAGGTGTGACTTTTCAGTTTTGAAAGAGCGCTTGTCTGTTGTTTTCAATCAAGCTCGCAGCAAACGAAGGTTTGACCTTTTCTATAGAACAACCATCAGTATTGGAAATCAAATAAAGTTTTGAAGATACTGATAATGATATTAATCTTAAAAAAAGCACACCGACACATGTAAATAAAGTGGCCGGGTATTTTCAAGTTGCCGCAAAAGTTGAAAGAACGTCGTAAATTACCATACGACAAAAGCAGCGCCAATTGTTTATACTGGTGAGAAAAAATACCATTTGAGTCGAAAGCTCTATTTTGTATCGCATTGACCCAAAACAACACATAACAAAAGGACAAAAAAACGAAGAAAACAATGAGAACAATAGGTCTGCGGGGCGGTATTCTTTTGTGAAGTGTACTGTGTCTTCTTCACCAAGAAGAAGCTGTTTCTTTTCAACTTGCAATGCGCGGTTTTTTGTAAAAGTAACACTTCTTTGTCAAGTGCCGCGAAAAAGAATCGTGCCCGCTTGATAAAAATCTATTTTATTTGTGTTTGAGCCTGCGACTAGTAAAAACTGCTCTTTGGAGGCGAGAAGTAGCGAGTTAACGAGTTGAAAGGCGTTCGACGTGTATTCCTGGTAGCGAGATTTTCTAGGAGGTAGCGGCAACTTCAGAATACCCGGCCACTTTACTCACATGTGTCGGTGTGCTTTGAAGAACTGGATTCATAACAATAGTTGCTATACTTATTCAGTGAGATGCTAATAAGCGACCGGGCATTCTGGAGTTTAGCCCAACCCGACATTCCTCTCCCGCATGGATGGGAGGAGCGTACCGTTTCGAACCAACACTGAATGTGTTGTATGCCGAGAGCAGCCCATATCTATCTCCTGTGCTAATCAGAGAAAGTTGCAGTATGATCACTCAGAGTGCTGTCGATGCCAGTGGTGTGGAAATAGGGAAAAATCGGCGCTGTGTCAAGCAAGGAGGACACGGCCTGTTAATCTGAGCTATTTATTCGTTACTCAGTTTAGCCGAGAAAGAAGTCCACAAGAACAGGCGAAGGAAGGTAAAGATTATTAGATTTATTAGCTCGTTCCAAACTCTGTTTGGCTTGTTCTTAATGGTCACAATATCTCCGAGCTATGGTTTTTAGACTTTTATGGGCTCTAATTCTTGTTCATTTTTCATTCACATAAAGGATCGACTTGTCCTGGATCATTTCCAATTCCGACAAATGGTAGGCGGTGAAGAAGACTCGGCGTGTCGGCGAACCAGCACTAAATCGTTTTCCGTGCCGAAAATTTTAAAGAAGAAGCCGAGTACGGACCATGCACCCAGACGTCACTCGTGTAGCATGCGAAATAGGAAAAAAACTATTAACTGAAGAAAGCAGCAACTTACACTGAGATTAATGTGTATTATCTTTTTTAAAAAAATTATGGAGAAAGTGGTTTGCGACTAATTTATTCTGTGGCGGAAGTGGACTTCCTGGGGGGCGATTTCGCCCGAAACAAGATGTGAAGGCCATTCGCAAGACGCTAAGCGTCGACGAGAAACTGCTATAAAGGTTTGAAGACATCAATAATCAATATAGTTATATATACAACTTAAACACGGAGCGAGCCTAAATAGCGAGGCTAAGGTACTCTGACCAATAACTTGACAACGAGGCCAGGAAGTCCAGGGTAACTTAGTTATCGCGCTAGCATTCCTTAGGAAGCAGCCGGCTGTTGTCGAGCTTATAGAGAAATATCAAAACGGCGAGTATTCCACACATTTTTGTAGTTATTTTAAAATCAGTTCAAGAAATTAATTCAAAACGGTGTTTCGTTTATCTACAGAGTCGCAGGCGCAGAATGTCCAGAACAGGAACCAGGATAATTGAGTGGTGTGTTGTAGGAGGGAGATGATGTGTCCGATGAGTGTAAACATGTCCGGGAGATTGTGTGTGATGAGTGAGAACAGTAATGTAAAATATAATGTGTGGAAGAAAATAAATTTATTTGTAATAAAAAAGTGCACAAACCTTTGTTATGTTTTGTGGATTCTAAACTGAGAAATCCATTTTGATGTTTGAGAGCAAAAATATAATGAAATGTTTATTTATTTGTACCGTAGCATCACTACTGAAATTCACAAGTTCTACGAATTCTACAGCTTAGCCAAATTCCTCATTTTGCTTCACCTAAATTTTCTCGCAGCATCCAACCGCCCAAGATGCCCATGCCGATGAAAACGGTACTCCATCTTTCCATCAGTGACGTGAAAATGTTAATGAAAATTTGATTTTTGACTGTTGATCATTTGTGAAAGCAATTTTCGATAATTTCAAAAGAAGAATGGCTAGAACTAAACAATGAACTGATATACGAGTTTTATTACGGCCGTGTGTTTATTCAAACATGACAAGCAATTTTCAGTTTGTTGTCGGATCACTAAAATCAGGATAGGAACTAGCAGTCTTGTACTCTGGTATCTTTTTTTGCCAAGAAAAAAGAGTTCTCACCTCAACTTTGCTCACGGGAGCTTCTTAGCTTTGGACATTCTGCAGAACTAGCGACATTCAGTCATGCTACCTAGAGTGGCAGAACAGGCATGGTATATCGGGAAGGAAAAGCTCTAATTAGCTACCGAGGTCTTGCAACAAGCTCCGCCATTTTCCCCCCGCGCGGCCGGCCAGCGTGGTAATTTGCCGACGTCACGGACAAGCAGTAATCTAGCCGTACGTAGTTGGGACGAGGAAAAGCCTATGCCTCCCCCGGCTTATCTGTTTTCACTTTCTGGCATTGAAACGTAATAAACAACTTGTCCTTCTCGCACCTGCAGTTATTATCACTGTTGCTCAAAGTAGATCAAGGTGTATTTGATTCAGTATGGACAAGAAACATGAAAAATTTAAGACAGAAATATATACTTAACGTTTAATCACTGACTAAGCTACTAGTGACATAACATCACTTCAGTTCTCTTTAGTAAACGGAAGTAATACAGTAGTTACAAATGAGTAAAAAAAAGTCAATTTTTTTCTCTATTTCAGCAAACAACAGCTGAGCCTTGCTGATGGTGCAAATCATGACAGCCTTACATTACTAATTAATTAAATGATTACATGAAAAAATCGACGCTTCAGTAACTATGAAAATGCGAATTCTGATGTCAGGAATTGCTGGGAACCGTATAAGAGTAAATGAAATAAAAAATTAACAAGACTGTGATTCAGACATAAGCCGGAATAGAAAGGCTCAATCATCCAAAATTGTTATCCTAAAGGAGGGAGACTTTGTTGATTGTTGTATCCCTCGACACAAAAATATCAGGAAAGAGAAGTATTCGCAAGTAGCTGATAAGTCCATTATGTCACACCTTATTATTCAACAAATTGCAACACTATCCAAATATGGTCATGATGCTCTCGATATCTGTCATCCGTAGGTAACAGATATCCGGCGATTTACGTAGCTTTGTTCGTAGGAAGAAAAAGTGAAGTGAAAAAATGTCCACAGAAAGGTTTAAAAATGTTACGAGCTTGGAAATCAATTTTGTTATCAATTTGTTGAATAATAAAACAATTATCCTGCTCAATCTCGCGGAATATCGTCTGATTTTAGCCGACTCGGCCTACGGCCTCGTCGGCTAAGTATCAGACGATATTCCGCGCGATTTCGCAGGATAATAGACCTTTCCCTAGTCCAGTCCCTGAACTCTCCTTTCTTCCCGCCGCCTATAGGGGCTGAACCCGGGCGAGCGAAAGAAGAGTCCAGGATAACTTGCATGCGCATGCTCAGAACGAGCCAATCAAAAATTACCAGGTCCCAACCACGCCGCTTGCGTCAATGTGTCGCGCAATGCCTTTTTCAGCTCGGGCTCTGAAAAAAAATACATCAAGTTCTTCGACGTTGATCTTGTCGTACAAAACATAAAAACATAAAATTTTATCATGGTCTGTACTCTTATCAAGAACGAGTACGCGTCATTACTCTTTTCCCAAACATTTTTTTCGTATCCTTTCTGCATGTTGAGCGAGTTTGCAAAAGTTTTTGAAAGGAAAGTCTGACGCGTACAAGTAGCTCATTTGCATAATGCAGCGCGCGCACTTCAAGCCCGAGTCGGTGTTTTCAATTGTCAACAAATCTTAGCAAAGATTTCTTTCGTTATCTTTGATATTATTGTGGTAAAAAACAAATCGACTGTGGTTTACCGTGGCACTAGTGAAATTCCACTGATGTAGGTTTAATTGACATGTTTTTAACCAATCTGAATGCAGAAATTGTTGCTTGTATATTGTTATTCAGAAAATCGCGCCACAAGCGAAATCTGGAAAGTTCTTCCAAATATGGTTTTTCCCCCGATTTGGGGGGAAAAAATGGCGGCGTTCTGAGCATGCGCATGCAAGTTATCCTGGACTCTTCTTTCGTCCGCCCGGGTTCAGCCCCTATATAGGCGGCGGGAAGAAAGGAGAGTCCAGGGACTGGACTAACCTTTCCCGCATTACACTTCAGTGCGTTCGAACAATAGCACCAGAGCGAGGTTCGGGTGGACATTTTCATACATTTACTGTATTTTTGTCCACCCCAACCTCGACTCGGTGCCATTGTTTGTTGGAATGCGGGAAAGGTCTATTGTTAAGTATTCTGTACAATATTAGTTGACAATCCCACAAATTTATGTCTCTGAATTTGATATCCGTAAATTTTTATATGCTTCTACAAGGGCACACAAGCTGCCGCAATTTGTTAGAATTCATCTGGGACCATCATGACCCAAAATAATTAACAAATAAACATTGTATTATTTCAAAAACTCGTGCTTCGGGTTTCATCAGGTTTCCAAACGCGCGAGAAAGCATTTGAAACCACTGGGCTGCAGGCCAAGTGTTTTTATTGGCCGTTTTTATGCTAGGGACGTTAATGTCGTCTCGGACGTTGAAGCTGTCTCGAGACGACTTTAATGTCTAGTTTAAATACGGAAAATGAGGAACACGCTTTCAACGTCTGTCTACTTTAACGTCTTCTTTTAAGAGCGTCTAAATGACGCTCTTATCAGTCACCTTTAACGTTTGAGACGTTAAAAATGTCTAGTATAAAAACTTGACGCCCTTAACTGCCTGCCATGTTACCATCTAATGGATTTGTTCGTATGTTGACGCGCCAAAAGTTGCTTGTTTCCAGTGTCCCGAGTATAGAACCCAGTCTTCTTTATAATTTTTTTTAAGGCCAATTTACACGGTACGACTTTGTCGCACACGAAAAAGCTTACTTACAGGCCTACGACATGAATTGTTTCTTGTAAATCAAACCTACAACTGGCTTAAATGGGTTAAGTCATGTCGTAGGCCTGTCGTAACCTTGTCGTATGCGAGAAGCCGTACCGTGTAAATTGGCCCTTAGGCCGTTTACTTAAATGCGTCTCGCTTTTATACCCGACACCTTTGAGTCTTAGACAATGCGATTAAGTATTACACCGTCCTCGTTCATGTGTGTGGTCTTTTTATTACAATCGCTCAAATTCGCTCAATATAATGTAACTTCTTGTCAGTCAATGACTATCAGAATAAGGAGAGATGAAAATATGAATACCACATAGCTAAAACTAACTAAAAAGAATTGTTCGCCCACTTCTGGTTCTTTCCTTGATATTTTTACTTTTTAACTCGAGCCAGAAATTCTTCTTCCAGTTTACTAAGTTTACACTAAACTTCTTTTCAAGCCGGAAAATGTCACGAAGGATCATCAACACGAGGGGAGTGCGCGCGCGCGCGTGTGTGTGTGGGAATGTGGGGAGGGGGTGGGGTGGGTTTGGGGAGAGAGCGGAGGGCGTGTTATCCGTCAGAAAGCGTCATTCATCCTTTCAACAAATGGGGCTTCCTCACTGGTTTTGGAGTGATCACATTTATAGAGATTCATTCGCATAATGTAAAGTTAAAGTCACCGGTAACTTTTCGATAGCGAAAGTCTTCAATAGCTTTCATTTGAATGGTCACACACTAGGGTTTCATTAACTCAGACTTGGTTTGACTTATTTGCGTCCCTCCGGCACTTAACTACGGTTGCTAGGCAACGAGGAGTGTGTGAACTGTCTTCTGATTGGTTATACACGAGTCAGAAATGTTTCAAGCACTTAAACGACACTTAGTGACAGAATGCTCTTTTCCACTTGGTACCTTAAAAAAATTCTAAGCAGAAAAGTAGAATTTGATTCATTGATACAGATAAATAAATGATCATAGCTCGCTGAATCGGGGTGACATTATATCTGATACAGAGTTTGTAAGAAGTGGTGTCGTGCCTCTGCACAGGAATCCAAAAGCTTGTTAGGTCTGGAGAGAGAACAAAAAAAAAACTGCTATTAAAACGTCACTCAAAACACTCTGTCCAATCACAAGACAAATAACATAACAGACCAATCAGAAACCAAAACAACACCATGCCACCAGCACAAAACGCAGGAAACGTGTAACCTGGGTTGCTAACCCTGTGCCAGAATAAACTGGTTAGGATGGCTGTTGAATAATTGTAAGGTTTTTTTTTACAAAATTTGCAAACCAACAGAACGAGATAGCGCTTACTCACAATCTGAATTCCAGTAATTGTTTTAGGACCTGTCCACAAGGGGGGAGGGTTACCCTTATAAGCGGGTTAACCCTAGCTGGAGCGCACCCGATATTTCGCACAGGACATAAACATACACTTAGCTCTAAGTCCGGAAATATGCGGTAAGCCAAGCCATGGATTCTACCCGATTAGTTAACAAATATGTTCTCTGATTTGCTTGGGCAGTTTAATAAACTCGAAGTTAACTTTTCAGTCCACTTGCAAAGTTTTGCTAGTAAGATTTTTTCCACTAGCAAACTGGTGATATCACTAGCAAATTATTTCCAGATGTTTGGTAGACATGGATGATCCTAACTCGTAAACGTTTGCTAGTGGATATTTTTCTCACTTGCAAATTATCAAAAGCACTCGCATTTTGAGAGTTTGTGAGCGTAAGCTAATTTCGAGCCTCGAGTTTATGAAGCGATTACGATTGCAACAAAAATAAATTTCAACATACTTACTTGGAAATGAAGGCAACAAAAAATGATTTAAGGTGTCTTGGGAAATAAGGTTGTCTGGCGGCATGATCTAAAGCTTTTAGAGGACCAGAAATGTCTTTGGCATGCTCAATCTTTTCCTCGCCCTGCAAACGTAAAAAATAATATCAACAAAGTAGGATATTTCTTCACAGCAAATGTATGTTTGAAAACGACATTAATAACCAGTACTTCTGTCAGAATACAGTTATTTTAAAAGAACTTGTCCAGCACTAGCGAAATCTTTGCTTGGGATAAAATTAACAATTCAAAATGTGGTTCAGCGTGGTCTGTACTATTATCGACAACGATACGCGTCACCACAGAGGTCAATATGTTGTAGGCTCACCCGACTGCGCATTGTTCAAATCCACAACATTTCCACTAAAGTGACGACGTGGATCGGTCGCGATAAGAGTACAAACCACGCTAACCACATTTGGTATTGTTTTTTACTACAATAATAAGGTAAAAAAATGTTTTGTTTTTTTTTTTTCAGAGCGAGAGCTGAAAAGGCATTGCGTGACACATTGACGCGCTCAGCGTTGTCTGGACTCTTAACTTGACAACGGTAAATTATTAGCCAATCAGATTGCAAGATTAGTAGCAATTGAGGTAAAAATAACGTTGGGGGAATTCGTGTAACTTCTCTCCCCTGTCCATTGAAACACACAGTACCTTAAGAAGTCCCATGTGAATTAACAGGGAAGAGATAAGTCCCTCTTCTTTACAGTCAGCTGATTCAAGAGCAGGCTTCAAAATAGTGTCTGAAACAAGATAGTGCTGAAGTTATTACAAAGGTACTACAATCCGGCAAAGGGGCAACGTTTCTGGTGGAACTCACAACTTTGAAATCGATAAAGGGGTAAGTTTCTAAAGAAACTGTGGTGCTGCGTCGGTGTGGAGTTTTACAAGATAATTTGGTTTTACCAACTGGGTTGATAACGTGAATTGGCTTCCATCGTAAAGATATTCGAAGGCTTATGTCTCGAGCGTCAGAGCTTCGACGGAGCGAATCCGACTGGGGGGTAATGCTCGAAACGTCAGTTCTCGAATCCCTTTACGGTGGCCAATTCACATTATTGACCCAGTTGACAAAACCAAATTACTCTGAAATTGAGTTGGTTGCGTGGGTTGACATCGGAGAGGCGAAAGCTGCAGATAATGGAAAGTTGCAGATGAGGGAAAATTAGCACTTTTACCGTTATCGTATGAATGATAGAAGAATTGATCTTTGAATAAAAAATAACCTGCACATTCCACGAGAGCATCTTTATTATCTTTGAGTGCTTCGCAAGTCTGAAAGAAAGAAAGAACGAAAATATCGTAAATTATAACTAAATAACAAAACAACAACAACAACAACAACAACAACATTGACTTTATTTTGACAATACAGAAAAAAGACCTTTGTAGCCCGCAGTTACACACACAATTAAATAAATACATGAGCGCGCAAATAAAAATAAATGATAAATAATAGCAAATAATAGTAGTCAATAGTAGTAAATCTCGGAAAGCTGTTGTTAAGTATCTGAGAAAAGTTATCAGTTGAAGTCTGCCTTGTTAAACTTGAAGTTGATATTAAATAGCCAAGTATTTCACTTGATGACCGACTCTACCACACAGTTTCTGTGGAAACTAGGATCTTTGTTATTTCTGAAAGTGTTGCCACGGATACTCACCGATACAAAGCACTTTGCAATTTTATTAATGTCATGAAGGTCATCCTTTGTAAATACAAAGCAGCACACAGTCAGTCAAATAATACAATGAACAAATTCGAACTTAAAGCACAAATGTGTATTCACTACTAAGCGCGAGAAAACATGAAACCAATGACAGTTTACATTCTAGTTTCTTACTCCATTCTTTAAAGCAGTCCTTTAAATAAGCAAAATTACTTCCTGGACTGCCTGCCAAATGCATGATTATTATTGTAATTAGTATTATAATTTATGATGGCAAATAAAATGAACTGAACTGAATGGTATGTGCTTGAAACATGTAAATACTGCCAAGTGCTGGAAAACATAACCAGAGTCAAACGCGGGGAAACATGAAAACAGCGCTAAGCGAAGGGAAACCTTTAAAGTGCTCTAACTTGCTCTCCGGATTAACCTGCGCCGGAATCTTTTTCTTGGCCTCCGTGAACTAAAAGAACATCTCATTCTGTTCGCAGGTTATTTCGGGATTAACAAACAAAGCAATTATCCAATAGACCTTTCCCGCATTCCAACAAACAATGGCACCGAGTCGAGGTTGGGGTGGACAAAAATACAGTAAATGTATGAAAATGTCCACCCGAACCTCGCTCTGGTGCTATTGTTCGTACGCACTGAAGTGTAATGCGGGAAAGGTCTATAAACTATCAAATACGGTATACCATATTTCAGCCAAATTACACACCTTAAAATATTCCGCTAATAATGATCTCCTTTGTGAGCTTGAAATATTCTTGAATTTTTCCAAAGAGGGCGAGTTGATAAAATCTTGGACGACTTCCATGCTCACCACCTTTAAGAGAAAAAAACACAAAAACATTAACAAACAACCAAATAATTAAATAAATAAATAAATAAATAAATAAATAAATATCACCATTTTAGAGCATAAAAGACAGAGATATCGAGAGATGTTCTTAAAAAAATATTTTTTTTTTGTAAGGACTAGTGCCAAGGCCACACCAAAGGAATAGGTTGAACTTAGATACTTAATGGTTTTCTGCATTTTTCAGCACTTTTCCTTTGATACTGAGATCAGTACCAGCACTCTTCCTCAAGTTGATAATATAATGGCATCAAATAAATGCGTAATTGTTGAAAAAGAAGTTATGGCCATATTTTCTAACTCCACTCTATTGTGACCCGCTCGCTCAAAGGTGAACGCAAAAATCCAAACATGCGAGTCGGTTCGCAAGCTACCTACGTTCTGTTGTAGTTTTTGTCAGTTCAATTGTCCTCAAACTATTTAAAAAGGTCATCACAGAAAAAATCATCACGTTCACAGCAACAAATCTTAAATTATCGTACAATCAGCTTATGGTGAACAACAAATACTGGATTTTTGTTGTTCGCAAGAAAAGTTCGATTCCCAATCTCTAATGCAATTTTTGAATTACTTTGTTAAATACTTTGATAAGTATTTTCAATTCATCTAAAATTGTTATATTTTTACTTTTGCAGTGAAAACAAGATTCCAAAAAAGGAAGTAATAGTTAGTGGAAAAGACTGCAGTTTTCTGCCCGGTTGATCTCTTGGGGATTAGGTAGGAAGGTTAGGAGAAAGAACCTACTTTCCCCTCCCCTGTCAAATCGTCATACAGGGGTGTGTGTGGGGGGGGGGGGGGGGGGCGCTACTCTCTGCTTTAGATTCAGGAATTCATTTTCACGTCTTCTTACAGCCTGGTGGAATAATTATTAAAAACAGCATTTCAAAAGATGTAGTTATGTGATGGACCGTTGTTTACAGCCGAAAATCTGTCTGGGTTTGCTGGCTCACTATCCACAAGCTTTTAACCAGTTAATAAACAAGGCTGGTCGAAAAAAAGTTCTCTTGGATATTTTTATGTTTGTATAAGTAATTGTGTTCGACTGGTAAGAGCGGTTTTCAATCAAGTGTCGTAAAACCAAAACCGAACCAGTTACTTACCAATTAAAATACTCAACCAATCTCAAACAGTAAAAAAGCTTAAATCAAAACCAAGTCAGTGGCTGATTTCTTCCAACACTCAGCTGAAAACCACTATTGTACAAACGCAATTAGACAATTGGATTCCTACAATTTGAGTGAGAATGTAAGGAGTTTAAGAAAAATTGTCTTTTGAAATAGGAATTTCACAACATCACACTTTTTATCTGGAACTCTTTAATATTTCATTCCAACCTTCTAACTATCGCTAAATTTTAAGACATCACAAATAGATTTACTGAGTATTCACTCACTGATCCCACTATACAATTAAAAACCTATGAGGTCAAGGAATGAAATTCCATGATAAAATTAAACACTCTATCATTAGCAACGCAATGATAAAAAAATGATAAAAACACTGGAAATTTTTGAAAATTGATTTTAAATAGTGAATAATTGCATAATTTAACTGCATTTGTACAAAGCAAAATTATACAGTAACCATGATGTGATTTAGGAGCAAAATTAAATAAAGAAATTTAAAACAATTTACAAGTTGAGTTATGTTTCTTTTATCTAACTACAATATTGTATAAGTACTAATGTCAAGTTACAAGTAAAATAATGCACTTGGTGAAACACATGCTATTATACATATTATACAGACGTTTAGTGCATGAAATTACCATGAAATAGTTAAGTGCAGTTTCCAATATGACGCAGTTTACAATGAAATGCTTGTTTTGTCAAGTTCCCGTCTGCATTAGTTCATGAAACATGCAGTGCTCAGTAACCAATCACAGGCAAACCTGAAATCAATTCTGACCTGGCCTTTCCCCTGCTTGGCACAAGCTGCATTTTTTCCCATGCTTAGCTTCAGTTAAATTTGATTGGCTCGCTGTATTGTCTACAATTGTTATTTTGATTGGCCGCAGATGAAATTAGTTTGGTTTTGTTTTTACAACATTACTGTACATAGTCATTTGGAAACCACTCTTTACATTAATTTCAATGAACGATTTATGTACAAAGGCCTGTACAATTCACAAACAGCTACTAAAACCATGAAGACTTCCTATTGCATGCTGTGACGTGATGCCTCACCCAAAGTTTTAACTAACTAAAGTATATATTAAAATTGGTATCAGTAAATAAATAAAATTAAAATTCTTCTCAGCAAGGTAAAATCAAGTTCATTGAAAACCACAATTCAGCAGACTTGTACATGCACTCCTAATCATGAACTTTTTTCTTCTTTATTGGAATCGTCTCTTGGTGAGTTACATCCCTGTGTAGGATGCAATAAGAAAACTTATTAGCACTACGAAATGCCGACACCTATTTCAAATCATGTAATAAATTTTTCAGTTTCTTTGTTCTGGAGTTAGGAAGATGGTATTTTGGTATGACCTCTCCCAGACATGAAAATAACAAGTCTGAACAATGGTGAAATATAAACTGCACTAATGGTGTGGAAAAACTGCTCCTAGAAGTTACCCTTTAGAGAGCCACCTACAGCATAATAAACATTGTCAGAGCAATATACCTTTATTTGAATGGTTAACGATTTGATTTTCAGAGTGAGCTCTAATTTTTTAAATTTTTAATACTGCGTGTGGCTGGTGTGCAGATATCTATTACAGGCTAAAAAACTGGTATTTCTACACTTCGATATAAAAACACTTTTAGAAGGTACATGCACATGTACATATTGTGTATATATTTTGCAATTAGATTGTCATAATAAACTGGAATAGCGAGTCTAATGGAGAATGTTTCTTTTTTACTTTTGCTAGACATGGCATCACGTCACATGCAAAGCATCAGAAACACGTTACACTGTACACAACATTAAAGAATAAAGTCAACATATTCTAATTTATCTTTTTTTTTGGCTCGTGAGCGGGCGGAATTCAACAAATCCGGCAATCTGATTGGTTCCTGGAGCGGGCGGAATTCTCTCATACGGACCGTTACAGCGGGCGGAATCCATCGAGTTGATCTATTTTCGTGAATGAATTAGCGGTCATCGTCAATCTTTCGCCCTTTTTTCACTTCCAAAGACCATTAATCAGCGCAAGTTTACCTCTATCCACCCTTAGATGGCAAGGAAAGTTACTGTAAGTAAATTCAATTGAAGTTTTTGAAGTTGTGAGAGTTTGTTTGGTTGGTTGTTGCTCGGCGCTGTAATGGCGCGTAATCCCGTGTGTCTCTTTGTGCAATTTTAAGTAAAAACTGAGTCAATTTCAGTCGAGTTTCCCTCTCTAATCGTTGCTGTACTTCAGAGAATTACTGTGGAGTATACTTAACGAATTTCCTCGCTATCTGCTATTCAATTTACGGTAGAGAAGTCTAATTCAGTCGAGTGGTTCGCAATGATCGACAAAAACTGTTTTTGTAGTACAACTTCAAAATATTTGAACAAAATTTCACACCTGGAAAACAATTTTGGAGACCTTAACTAGGGAACTAAATGCACTAACATAAAGTAGTTCGAAATAAATCTGTTCTTTAATACATCTTCCTTCGTATAGTATCTGATTTACTCGTTCTTTCGCTCGTTAGATTTTGTGCGAATGGTTTGTAGACGGCGCGTAAGCCGATTCAATGGCAAAGTTGCGTAAACAAACGCACTTGTAAGCCAGTTTACGGCAAGAAAAAAAAGATAAAAATGTTATTGGCCGCCTTAGGGTTGGTCCGTATAGGGAAAACTGTGACCTCGGGCTTGAAAATGCTGCCCTCGGCCTGCGGCCTCGGGCAGCATTTTCAAGACCTCGGTCACAGTTTTTCCCTATACGGACCTCCCAGCCGGCCAATAACATATATAAATTGACTTAATTCTGAAAAGATGCCTCAATCGGATTTTTCAATAGTGGTTTGTAACTCTGATCTCTATAGAATACACCATAACCGAAACTTTGGTCTATCCCTAGCAAGAATGTGGATATCAATCTCCTGTATTATGTTTCAGTGCATCGTGATTTACATTTAAAGTTGGAAGGTGTCACAACCGAAAAATCTGATTGAGCCACCTTAACAAAAATTATCAACATGTTTTGCAGTCATGTTGGATTCACTTGGAGTGCTGCAAAATCTAGATTTCAATTTTAACCTAAATGTTTAAGTCTTAAAACTAAATTTTATCTTACAACTCACCTTTATAAGTTCTTTTTCCACTTCTTCATCATCGCCAAGCAACGGTGACTGTGGCTTAAGACTGACACCTGTCACACTTAAGTTCAAATCATCTGCAGTATCTCCATCATCATCCCCACTGTCACCGCCTCCCAGCTCATCCTCCTCATCATCATCATCGTCACCTTCTCCCTCGTCATCACTCATTGAGCCTAAAGTTTCAAGCCGGCCCTTAGAATCAAGCCAGTTCCTCATTTCTTCAATTCCATCTTCTCCTATGCTATTACCTGTAAGAAAAAGAGAGATTTTTCTTATTGCCCCTTTCATTAACACAAGAGCTCTGCTAAATCAACAGCTGTGTGTTTCAATGCTATAAACCATCCCAGTGGACCTGTAAGAAAATAAAGATTACTTCATGTCACTGATTGTGTGATTGGTAAATTTCAATCTGTTTTCTTTGTTTCTTTTGACATGGCAAGAGGAAATGTGAATATGCACTGCACAGATCATGGTTTAACTACTTCTTAAAATGTTCCACCTCAAAAGGCCTGTGGACACAGGGAGCTTTTGCAGTAGCTTTTAAAGAGATGAGAGATAATGTGTTGTTTCATAAGAATTGGAACCTCTGAGGGAGTGAAAAAATCTCAAGCCACATCTGCAATGTAGGATCCTGGAATCTCTTAAAAGAAACCTCCATTCTTAAAGCAAATGGACGTTTAATTGTAGGAATTACTGTCTTATTTCAAATTTTGGTGGAAAGCCCAGCAATGAGGAATTAGTGTCAGGCAAAACAGGGTTTGCCTATCACCTATATTTGCTCTTAAATTTCCTGTATGCCACCATCTTGGATTACATGACGTCATATGGTTGTCCAATTGTTTCGCACAAAAGATGCTCTGCTTTTTAACAATAGCGGCAACCAAATGACATCACAAAATCCAACATGGCGGTGCATGGGAAATTTAAAAGTGAAAATAGGCGATAACCTTAACTCTATCTTATGTTACTCTTGAATGTTATTTTCACCTTGTCCAGTAAAATTTGAGATTTAGTAATTACTTCAAACAGTTCAAAGCCAACTTGTTGTAAGAGTGGAGGTTCTCTTAAAGAGTTCAATTCATAATATATAATTCAAGTTTAAAGCTGAAAAACTTACCATTTAATTCCAGTTTCTCTAGGGAGTCTTTACTTGCCAAAGCCTCCACAATTGCTAATGCACCCTCCTTGTTGATTTCATCAAAAGACAGGTTCAGTTCTTTTAAGTTGTTCAGTGCACTGCGCAAACACTCTGCCAAAGCTTTTGCTCCTTCTGTTTTGACTAGGCAGTCCCCAAAATTAATGACCTCAAGATTTTTTAGGTTTGGTAAAACCTGCCAAAAAAAATCAGCTGGTCTGTAACTCCAAGAACATAATTTATACAATACATACATGGGAAACCAGATGTCTAAATGGTCACTGTGCTGGATCTGTACTATGGTTAAGCAGTCCATGTTTGAATGCTAGTGATAGTGTTTTTGAGCAAGGCACTACAGCTGTAATTTCTCTCACAGGACTCTGGATTGAGCAGTCCACGTTTGAAGCTCGGCCAAACCATTCATGAGCAAGGTACTTTAATCTCACAGGACTCTGGATCAATCAGTCCACATTTGGACGTTACCCATACTGTGCTTGAGCAAGACACTTAACTCTTACAGTGCCTCTCTTTTTTCCATCCAAGAGTGTTAAATGGGAATCCAATGAGAGGAAGGGAGTAGAATATAAATTTTGTAAGAGAAATCAATAAAAACAAAATGAAATAGGAAAACCTTTACCTCAGCCATAGCCAAAGCTCCTTGAGGAGTGAATGTGTTGTCATTTAAATTCAGAATCTGTCAATAAAAAGATGATTAAATCAAACACTACCATGTAAACAAACCATCACATGTAATACTTGTAAGAGCCTGAAAACAATAATGTTGCGGTATTGGGAATTAAGCTATCTACCTAGCTATCTATCTAGCTACATTTAAATATGTCATCATCATTATTACAGTAATTTAATTACACACAGATGTACGATCTTTATCTTTGACTGCTGCAGCAACAGGCAAATAAAATCAATATTCCCAAGTGAACATCCAATGTTCTGCTCATTATGTGGATATTGATGAAACATTTGAATCTAAGACATCCCACTTTTTTATTCAATATAAAGTGTCGGAAAAAAGGCCAAATTTAGCAAGGTTTGGACTGTAATAAAAAATGTTTAAATTTATATCGCAACAATTAAAAAAAATACAAAGATAAATAAAATGCTGTTTTCTGTCAAAAAAAGTTGAATTCACCTTCTATGATGAAAGAATAAAATTTTTATCTCTGTAACCATGACAAAATCAAAATCTTCACAAAAAAGATAAAAATAGTACAAGTACCTTCACTACACGAGGCAAAGAAATCAAATTTTAGGAACAGAAAAAACTACCAGTATGTCATCTATACCTAATAATAAAAAAAAACATTCAAGATACAAATGGATAAATCATGCCCAGTGTATCTTACAGCTGGGCTGCCAACCTTAAGGTTTGGATTGGACTTGAATGCTTCAGCAAGTGCTGCTACACCTTCATGAAGGATTCCATTTTGTGGCATTTGAACCTCTTCAAGTGTCCCTATTGTCTATAGAACAATAAAACATATAAGCATAATAAAATCATGTCATGAAATCAGAGATCCTTTTCTTAGTTTACAACATAGAATAAATGTTTGCAGTACAGAAAAGTGTTGATGATATTTATGGCAGGTACATTGATGGACTTTTTTAGACAGTGGGGTTCAAAAGAGATTGCTCTGACCAAAACGTGGTACATGGTACAAATAATAGTGAACCACCCTTCAGTGGGAGATTTTTTAGACCACGATCTAGTGCCCCATAATACTAAGGTGGACCCCCAAAATAGCAGCATGGTTGTCAACTCCTCTTGAATCATGCATTTCATATTTTGCGTACATCTATTGAGAACATCCAGTTACATGATCATCATCACTCATTGTCACATGGGAGGTGCGGTGACGTCAAGGTTAGGGCACTTGACTCTGGATCAAGTGATACAGGTTTGAGTCCTGGCCAGAGACATTGCATTGTTTTCTTAAAGGGCCCTAGTCAGCCACACCTTTGTTTTTGTTTACATACGAGAATTTGGCTATTATATTTTATTCAGCGCTTGTCGAAACAAAGAAAAATCGCTGTAGAACTACTCAAGATAATTAAACATACTTTCTGGAACACAGCTTACAGTAAAACAACAAGGATTCGCTTCATCATGCTATATCAACAATTTCGATGTCATCAAAAATGGCGGAGGCTGACTAGGGTCCTTTAAGCGAGGCACTTTACTATCACAGTGCCTCTCTCCACCCAGGTGCATAACTGTGTGCTTGTAAATTTAATGCTGCGGGGTAATCCTGCAATACACTAGCATCCCATCCAGGGAGGAGTAGAAATTCTGTGATTAACTTTCCACACTAAAGAAACCAGGATAATCTCTGCCTTGATAGGTCACTTGGTTTGTCTGCGGACTTGATAGGGACCTTTAGATCGGAGGACAAGGACGACTTTGAGTACGAGTTTTCTGTTCTGAGCACGCGCACTCCAAACCTTATGTGTATGCTCAGTATGGTAAACTCGTACTCGTAGTCGTCCTCGTCCTCCGATCTAAAGGTCCCTAATATTGTTGTCACAAGACCAGTTGCTATGAACCCACCCCTTACCTCAAATGCTGTTGCTAAACATTTTGCTCCAGGGTTTTCCAGTCGATTTCTCCCTGATATGAACACCTGAAGCTGTAGTGGGGTTCCTGCTTCTGAACTTGTTTTGTGACACTGAATCAGAGCTTCTGAAAGAATCTTTATAAACAAACAAGGAAACATCAGATCCTTTATTACACATTAACAAGCAGTGGAACCTATTAGCATAGTATAGAGGATTAAATTCACTCACGTGGCCAGCACCAATCAGCCATGAAAACTTACTGGAACAAAAGTGTTTACAAAAGGAAAGAGTTCAACTCTCACAGGATTGAATTTGGTCACCAACATGGTCGCAGTTTCATTGTTTTGGAACACCAATATGGCTCAGTGCCAAGATGCCATGTGAATACTCTCTTTGAATAATGTGACTTGGACAAAATAAACCAACCATTGTAAAGAGATGGCTGCTATAGGAGGTGAACACTCACTGCACCTGTTGTTAATTCCTAAACAACTCAGTCAGTTGATCTGTATGTTGCATTTCTCCTTTATTTATTAATAAGTACTCAAAGTACATGATAACAAATTCTTGGATTGAAGAGCACTTAAGCCACATATATTCAGCTAATACAGTAAAAACCAGCCCATATAAGAACCTACAAATTTCAAGGTAACACTGAACAGTTTCCTACATTTTGAGGTAGTTTTTCACAATTCAGGATGATCACAAATAGATTCTTATTAATTTTTCAGAGGTTCCCATATTATACTACTAATACAATGTACATAATACATAAAGCACATTTCTATGTTCATTTTTTATAAAATATTTAGATTTTAAATCATCTATATTGCACTGTAGCTCTAAGGAAAACATTTTTCTAATGAAAATGCAAATGTAAAACAAAGAAAACATAGTTACACACAACAACTTTTTGTCAGAAGTTTCTCCCACAAATTAAAAATTTTGGAATTAAGACAATCAAAATTGGAGTGATGGTTTTGTACAAGAACCTATTTTTCTTTGCCAGGCTGAACAGGTTCTCATATTTTTGGGTATGTAAATGCCAAACTTCAGTCTGCAGGTTCTTAAATCACTAGGTTCTTATACACAGGTTTTTACTGTATCTCCACACAAAAAACAACATCAAAAGGCATTAGAAATAAGTCCCTCACTTTTCCTCCACCAACACCAAGTCCGTTGTTGTTTAACCTCAGTGTTTTTAACGAGTAGCAAGCCTGACTTGTGAGCAGTTTTACACAAGCTTTCACTCCATCAGGACCAAATGCATTGTCACTAAGATCCAGCTCGGCAAGTTTTGCATTTGCTGCAATGACACCATCACTCAAGTGCCCCTGGAGTACAAAAAATAACATGAGCTGTTTGATAAGGACAGCAAAATCTGTTGACCTACGTTATTATTTTATAATTTATTACAGTTTAAGAGAGAAAGGAAAACCAATTTTCCAGTTTGCCTGGCTGCAAAGTGGTCCCAGAATTGAATTCTGAAGCATTCTCAAGAAAGTTAAAGGGGCTCAGTCACGTTTGAAAAGCTTAGCAAAACTTTTCAAATTCGTTGTTTGCAATCCGCGTCAATCTTCTCCATCCTTAACCATCCTTGTTCCTTTATGGTTTATTATCGTCTCTTTGATGTTTTTCTATCTTTACAAAGTGTTATTTTTAGGTTTCCTTCAATTTAACGGTTATTTTTTTCGATGTTCAAAATAACTCAAGATGCCGTGACTGAGCCCCTTTAATGTCAAACCTTGTAAGAATGCTTAAAGAGGGAGTTATTGTGTTTCTAACTAACATGACACGTCTGTTTTAATTGAAATATGAATAACGTCAAGTTCAATTTTCTCTCACAGGATCAGCTTGAGAACTTAAGTCTCAATGAGTTCTTCTTCACTACATTCAAAATATTACCACATGCTCAGATGAAATTTTTTCGGTAACTTAATATTTACCATTTTTCCTCAAATGTTCTGCAGAAATCATCTTAATTTAATTTGAAATTAAAGTAATAGGAGAATTTAATCTCTTACAGTATTTCTTGTCTCAAAACTGTTTCACAAAATAATCTAAAAGATAGAGCCCACAAGCTCAAGGCCATCAGACAAGACTTTCTTTGCATGCTACTTTAACAAGTTGTAAATGTCCCCTTCGCAGACCTCTGATCCCATTTTTACAGGCACAATAGATATTTCTATTTATAGTTGATGAAATTTTGAAGTCAATAAGCCATTTCCAAGTTGCTTGTTAACTCTTTCAAAATACGTCCTGGTGGATAAACTTTCATACGGAAACAAGTTTGATTTGCCGTACAATGACTGTGCAAGAAAAAACCATTTCCATAGAAAGGTTGAGCACAAAGACTTGCTTTGCAACAGAAGTAACAACAACTCAAAAATGACTATTAAACCTGCAACTGATGCCTGATTCCAGTGATTAAGGCAAAACAAAGCTTTCACTTGTATAGGTAGATAGATAGCTTTGACTTCCACACATGCAGACAAGACAATACAGCAGAAGAAATTTTCTTAAAGCTTATGGCTTCAATAGAACAACAATCAATCATACTGTTATGGTAATAATGTAAATCATATATAGATACAATGATTCTCTGTTTGAGGTCAAACAATGAAATTTACTGAAACTGTCAAAATTGAAGATCCCACTATAACATACCAATGCTGGTGGAATTTCAGATCTCAGTCTTCCAGTAAATATATCACTCCATAATGCCCTCTAAGATAAAAAAATTAATAATACACAGTAATTATATTAGAAACCATGGTATAATAATTTACCAGCAAACTGGTACTTACTAATTGTATTAAAATTATTACTTATACATTAGTTTAACTAAGTGCACACCTCTAACTCTGGTCTTGTTGCAAGTGTTCCTCCTATTGCCTCAGCAGCTTCGACGCCAATGGTGTTGCCTTCTAAGCACAATGCCTGAACATCTTTACTAGCTTTAATTGCATTAACAACTTCTGCAGCTGTAATAAGAGAGAATTGTAAGGTTGAAAGAATTTTCCTATTTCCCCTTATTTCTAACACTCTGGAAATCCCCATTCTATCTCTTAAGCATCCTGAAGACTTCTTACCCCTGCACCTCTTTGGTCTCTATCCCCTATCGCCTATCGCTTGCTCCTTGCTTTCTAATCTGTAAGATTCTCTTTCTGCTTGGTGAGAGATGAGAGAGAACCACTGCTCACAACCGCTCGATTTCCTTGGTGCATGTGCGAAATTTGTTAGCTTGTCATGTGTGTTGTGCTTTGAACACGTGAAACATGATGACCTCAAGTCAGTGTAGTGATGTCAATGGTAATTTTGAAACCAATCACAGGACAGTAGATATTTTTGGCACTCTTGCAAACAGACGTGAATCATATCTGTCTGACATACGCAAGCTTAAAACAGGTTAAAACTTGCCACAAACCAGTATTGTTGGCTCCTTTGATGCACTATGATCCAAGCGATCTCTTATCAGTGATACTGATCCCGGACTATGCTAAAGCTAGGTTAGTAGTCAACTTATGTAGTAGTAGTAGACTTTATTGGAAAGAGTAACATTTGACAGTAACAAAACTGATAAACTAATGGCCCTCAAAATAAAAACAACAGAAAATTAATTAAAAACACCATGTGCAACCAATGAATATCACTAATTTACAATATGAAAAGAAGTTAAAAAATGTAAAACTGCTAGATACTAATAAATGATTGAGTAATAAATTGATGGGTAAACGGAAAAGTCTGCATACAAGCCAAGGGTAACAGCCGGTTTCGCTACTTGTCGAGTTCGCTACGTTTCAGTTCGCTACATGTTCGCTACCACATAACCCAGTTCGCTACTTATCATAACCGAGTTCGCTTCCTGTACCTGGTTGCAATATTAAAGACTCGTATAGGAGAAGTTGTGGGACCATTCACACGGCACAACTTTGTTTACCGTTGTGTCGCATTATATAAACACCGAGACGCACGACAACCTACCGCTGGATGTTGTATAGGTAGTTGTGGGATTTATTTGTCGGTAACGTAGTATGCAAACATAACGACCAATCATAGAAATACAACATATAGAAATTTCTAGAACGTCGATATATATATGTATGTCATTTGTATTTTTTGATGTTAGTAAAGTTACACTTGGGTAGAGGTAGTGAAGTTTATAGAGTGTAAGTATGCCTACATGTATATAGCCATTTGTATTTTTTTGGATGTTGATAAAGTTAAACTTCGGTATCAAACTCAGTTATGATAAGTAGCCAACTGGGTTATGCAGTAGCGAACATGTAGCGAACTCGAACGTAGCCAACTCGACAAGTAGCGAAACCCAAGCCAAGTGGCCCAACAGGCCGGAGCTCATCTCATTTTCCTTGGCCTGAAGCGACTGGGAGTATTTCTACTCCCCCCTGGATGGGATGCTAGTCCATCACAGGGTTACACCCAGCATTAAATTTGCCAGTACTCATTTATATACTTGGGTGGAGAGTGCCTCTGTGAAAGTAGGGTCTTGCCCATTAGAACACATACAACACAATGTCCCCAGCCGGACCTTGACCCCAGACTGCCGGATCTGGAGATGAGCGCACTAACCATATACGAGGCTACTGCACCTCCACAAAGGAACGCGTCCGCCAAGTTGTTACTGGTTGTCATATGGTTGAAAACGGTTGTGAGCAGAGGTTCCCTCTCCTCTCTCACCGACCAGAAAGCGATGGGAATATGGTAGTTCAAATTCCGCCACACAAGGTTTCCCTCCTAGCTAAATACACATGCATCTTCCATACGATTAAAATCTTTGCTCACTGTTAACCGTTTTCCCCAATAATTTAGGCACGAGGTTACTTCACCTCACAATTGTAAGGAACGATCACTAAATTAAGTGCTAAAAAGCTTTGGCTTACCATCATCTGCGGAGTTCAACTTGAAACTTTTCCCTTTGAAACTTACAACATTAACTTGTTCAACTTTAGTTTTTGCCAGCAAATCTGTAACACCTTGAATGTCATCTTTTGCTTCAGTCATCTTAGCGAAGAGTCAGTGAAGATATATGTATTTGCGGCTAAGAAAAAAATGAAGACCTCGCTAGAAAATAAGCTTAAAAAATAAGGATACGTTCAGTATCTTACCATGTGCTAAATGTGATTTCAACGTTCAATTCGCCGCCTGCGGTCTTATGACTTAAGAGAGGGGTCTGGAAGCTAGCGCACTTGCGCATACTTTTAAAAGTAGTGAAAGTTGTCATTGCGGGCTCGCAGAAACTCAAACTTTTTTCTCAAAACTTTTCCTCACTTTTTGACCGATGAAAAGCTTCTTTACTGCTGCAAATACGGCAGGAAAAGCGGGTGCAAGAAAGAAAAATTGGAACTAGTGGGCTATTCTTTGTGTATATAGTAAGCACGCACCTCTCGAAACAAGCTATGTGATTGGTTGAAGCGAAAACTGCGCCAGTTTGTTTTTTTACTTTTTGTTGCCGCAGAAACAAAACCTGTTATTGGTGAATATTTAAACTCAAGGAGCTTTCCATGTAGCAAAAAAAATTCGGAAATCTCGTTTGAAAGTCAAATGGAGCAATAATTTTCCGGAAAAACGAAGCGAAACGGAGCAGTGTCGTATACAACGAAACCAAGCAATATCTAAGAACGAAGCGAAACGGAGCAATGTCGAAAAGAAACCAACACAGTAAAAAGTAAGCTCAAATAACGAGAACAAAGGAAATTAGTCATTACGTAGACGAAATAAGCCAATCACATGCCAATCTCGTTCCCAGAGCCTCCGTTACCCTTGTCCAGCGGAACGGGGAAACGAAGACCTCTGGGAAATTCCGTTTGAGCTCGGCATTTCATTGGCCGTTAACAGAGCGTGCGCAGTTTGACCGGAAATAACAAGAATC
Source organism: Platygyra sinensis (assembly GCA_019787425.1). Lineage (NCBI taxonomy): Eukaryota > Metazoa > Cnidaria > Anthozoa > Scleractinia > Merulinidae > Platygyra > Platygyra sinensis. The sequence goes on along the minus strand of JAHPZR010010623.1, from coordinate 12,426 downwards.
CTGTTATTCAAAATGCTTTTTCCCAGAGTCGTTCGTTTTCCCGTTCCGCTGGACAAGGGTAACGGAGGCTCTGGGAACGAGATTGATCACATGCTTGCAACCCATACAACCATGTCGCAAGCATCATCCAATCACAGAGCACGATACGAGAGGTGCGTGTCAACTGGTAGCAACGTCAGGATTTCCAGTTAAGGTGGCTCAAAACAGTTTCCAGCACTTTCCAAGACGTAGATTTTGATGGGTCATTATTACCACTCTTTATCAGTTGATGCTACAATCATGGTATCAAAAAACTGCCCAATCACTGCTGAACACGTTGGCATTATTTTCGTGACACAATAGGTAACCATAGCAACACTATGGCCTGCTAAAAACACCCTTAATTTCAGTTTTAATCGCTTATATTTCAAAAACGGCACGGTGAAATTTTTTCTTATTACAGAATTTTAATAAGCAGGATGAGATGCAACTTTTGGCAATATTTGAAAAAATTCTGTACATGGGGTTCAGAGCCACCTTAAATTTTCGAAAATTTAAGGTGGCTCTGATGGCGAGATGTTTTTGTTTTTAGTTACAAAGGTAACTTGATATTTTTGTTTTTCACAAGGAGTAAATTCAATTAGACGTCACGCATCGTTGCTTCTAGTTTTTACGAAATGTTTTAGAGGAGACGAGACTATTTTGATTTGAAAGAGTTCGAACGTTTACAATAGGTACAGCTCACCATTGTTTTGTTCTTGTTGCGTGCAAATATAACGAGATATTTTTATTTTTTAGTTACAAAGGGTAATTTGACACTTTTGTTTTTCACAAGGGAGTAAATTAAATTAGAGCTGACACATCGTCACCACTTATTCCCAAGAGATGCTTGCATTATTTTTAGTTATAAATGGTAACTTGACACTTTTGTTTTTCATATGGGAGAAAAATGCTTGCTATTTATAGTTACAAATGGTAATTTGACACTTTTGTTTTTCATATAAGAGCAAATCGTTCGCACAAGATGTTTGCTATTTTTAGTTATAAATGGTAACTTGACACTTTTGTTTTTCATATGGGAATAAATTAAATTAGACTGTCAATGTGTCAGAGGGTTTTTTTTTTCTCTTTCTATTTTCGGTGAACTAGTGTTGTTGTGTAAAAAGGGTAAACTTAGGACTCGTATAAAATACGAAAAGTTCTCTTAATTTGAGAATTTTTGAGCACAAATTCCTCTTGGGAGTTGAAAGGGCTATGAGATCGGCGAGTGACAGGGAGTTATGCATGTGCGCGTGTCACACCAATCACGATGTGGGTTCTATCAAAGAACGAATCAAATTGCCTGTTAGAACATAAGATGGTATCAGCATTAATCTGGAGATATGTCAGATTATTGTACGTTGTTGTAAATATTCGATGGCTTACTATTTAGCTATTTTACCATTACCGATGCAACATGGCATGTACATCATAAATTCCCAGTTTCTTTCTTGCTGTACATCGCAACCAAAAAAACTTAACTAAATCATTACTGTAAACAGTTCTACGAATGCTCCTATCACAAAAAAATAACTCTTGCACGCTTTGCGTGCCTATGTTTACCGAGGTCGCTGCGTGGTTATTAAAAGAACAAGGATACGAAGTTTCAAGGCATTAAACGTCCACCTTAACAGGGGCACCCGACGATCAAATTAAGCAAAAAAGCCTCTGAGGGATATTTCTGGGCTCCTTGTAATGTTTGAAGACTGTTTAAAGAGTTGTTTTAATCAGCTAGAAAAATTTGATCTGTTCGGATTTCTTAGCTAAAGATTGAAGTGCCCGAAAAGTTTAGGGAAGGAACTCTTCATTTCAGAATTTGCTAGCTGAACGTTACCTTCGAAGAACTTCTCTGCGAACTTTTTTCTTAACCGAAAATGCTAAGCGACCTTTTTTAGAGCCAGAAATTTCAAAAATATCCCTTCCGAAAATCTAAGGGATTGTTTTTCCCTGCATTTCTCTGGTTGTGAATCTTTTAGGTGATGTTTTAGTAAGAAATCAGTAGCTTTTTGGCAATGCATTATCCGAAAGTATTAGAACGGGTAGACTCTCCCGAACAGATATTTCATCGAAGTTTCTCGTTGGGTGCCCCTGACCTTAAGCAACTTTTTGAGAAACTGCGGGCAACTTGGTAGGAAGGATGGAAAAAGGATTTTATGGTCCTTTATGTCGTCGCAGACAAACGAATATTTTCTAGCGACGGCGCGATGTGAACCGTCTGTAAGCTTCTATATTGCACTAGTGTGTTCGTGGTGAGGAAATTTACAAATAGCCTACAGCACAAAATGGATCAAGGGCTAGAGGTTTCGGTCCAATGAACCGTCGTCGCTTTTGAGCACGTAGGTGATCTGAGTCATTGCCAATTGTTTCGTCACTAGCTAGTTAAGCTGGGTTAGCCTCAAGCTGCCTTTCTTCTTGGCCAGCACATAGCACAATATCCTGAATATCCTGAAGGTCATCAAACAAGAAAGCAAATTTTTCTTACATAATACCGCTAATGACGTCATTGGGCCGATCTTGCGTGCGTCCGGGCTTTGGACCAATTATATGTCACATGAGACGTCACATGATTATTCAGTAAAGTTGTCAACAAACCAAGTTGAACGGCAAACCAAGCCAGGTGAATGAAACTTGGACTTCGACGCTGTACAAGGAAAATATTTGTGCGTTACTCAGGATAAAAGGAAGGACGACGGTTGTAGCGGTGCAGTGTTCTGAAAGGAGAGGTAAGAACTTATTTCGAAATGTAACCAACAAACCAACCGTTTAAAACAACCTGTCGTAATCATGTAAGCTTAGTTCTTCCCGCGAAGCTCCACCGATGTTGCTTCTTTGTCCTCCCGACGAAACTGTAAATTTAACCTTGCATAGAATTTGGTGGAATGAAGAACTCTCGCGTAAAATTGCTACTTCTCGTCTTGCATGGTTGTAAAAGGACTGTAAAGCTGTGCAAAGGGAAAATGGCGGAAAAGTTTTCATTGAGCTTTTGTTTTGACTGTTGTCCAAGTAAACTAAGTCAGGTCATATGCCGATATTTGACATATTGTAGTTGCAGTGTTAGAGATAAGAGAGTTATTTAAGAATAATTTAAACCATAATAGTCGGAAAGTCAAACAGATAAAAGCGTAAGCTTATTTGAATGGAACATTTTGCATTTAGCGTTAAGTCTAAGTTTAAATTATGCAGGTATGCTTTAATTGAGTTAAATCTATCGCACTATCGTTAATGATAAAAAACGGTGGACAGATTGAGCAACTTGTCGCTGTTAATTTGCCTTTCGGACATTAAAAACCTTGCTACAATCTTAGTGTCATGTGGATTTTTCATCGAGCTTACACAGTCTGGGCCCTCCCACCCTACACCCCAAAGTTTAATGTTCATTACCAGTCTCTCTTCTTTCACTTGGTGCATGCATGATTGCATAAGTTTTGCAAATTCAAGCATGGCTGCACAGGAATGAAAAGAATGAATTGTTCTTTGTGTCCTTTAGTTGTCTTTTACACGAAGGGCGCATTCCATTCGACCAAAATTTCCGGAAAATTCTGGTCCAAAATCGAATGGAACAGAAATTTTAGAGAAATTTGTTTCGAAAATCTCAGTTCACCTCTCGAGGTTGTCCTTTTTTCTGGAAGTTTGGAAATTAGGGAAATTACCTGTTCCATTTGTCATTTTTACCCCGTATGAATCGGACCCAGTTCCTTTATAGTCGTGAGAGTGAGCTACAAGATGGCGGCGAGTCTTTCGAGTCGGCACTTCACTGAATGCAAAATGATCTGCCATACTTTTAGCCTTTCTCGATCGAAAACGAAAATGAAAACATAAGGATCTGATTTCCTGGAAAATTGTGGACTGGTCGTTCGGAATTTCCTGGGAGTCAGTTCGCCCAGTTTGCATACTCTCCCACAAGAAAAGTTCGTAAGTTTCTCATAAATATCAAGGAAGAGTTGAATTCTGAATGTATGTTAAACTTTGCAACATGAAGCAGCTTACGGCACTTAAAACAGCCACTTCATCACTATCCTTCAGCATTTTGTCAAGTAATTCTTGGTGGGAAATGTGCTCAAGCAGGAATAGAACAAAATCAGGTCCATCCTGGTGGAAAATACCGTTCCATTCAACATACAAAAATTTTGGAAATTCAAACCAGAATTTTTGGTTAAATGGAACATGCGCAAACTTGCAGGAAAAACTTCTACCCATATGGCCTGCAAAACACTATTAATAACACTAAACTCACACTTTGGCTTTTTTGCACTGTGCCAACATCTTCTGATTTGACTATCATTTGATAAGGGAGACAACTCTTTGCACAGAAGTTTGCATAAGAGTTGAAAACAGGAGACAAAGGGAAACTATTTATTATTTTCATTCCTTTATTCACTCCCATCCTGTTCAATAAGATTTGTGTCAGGACGGAGATAAACTTAGGAATTTCCAGAGGAAAGTTGGGAGGGAGGTGAGTATCTCAACAAAAGATCTCCATGGAAGTTGTATGGACATTCTGTTGAACAACTCATTGAGGAAGGAGGGGGTAGCTATTTATTGGGATTTTTAGGGCTGTCAATAAGCGCTGTAATGTGTAACACCTGTTATGGCAGAGTATGCATAATGGGCCCTTGATGTTACAGGTGAACTTTTCTCTAGTTGAAACAACACACCCATGAAGTAACAAGTTTGTTACGGGTGTGATGATCAAGGCTACAGGTGGATCAAAACTTAATGACAGCCCTGAATGTCTGTCTAATGTAAGGAAATTTGAGAAGATATTTTCTAACAGAGGTAAAGTAAATGTGCAAGGTCTTGTTTTTATATGGTACCAACCATTACAGGGAAAATGGGAGACTTTGTTATCAGAGACAGGTGAATTTGAAGATACTTTTCATGATGATATTAGGAGCACTGTTCAAAAGAGATGTGATCTCTACTCCCAGAATGTAATCAAACATAGTAGACTACAAACTCTTAAGTGTTGCCATGGGAGAAAAAGTCCCATTCTGCATAAGGAAACTAAATTTTATGAAACTGTACCACTTCAACGAGAACTTCAGAAATTTTATGGTCTATCATTTTAGCATGGCGGAAGTGGACAGCAGTAATCCAGTGATGCCAGAATGGGCCAAACCAAGAGACAAGAATGCACCTCAACCGGTACAACTTTGATCTATTTAACTCTCTGCCAAACTTTGTTTTCATTTTTCTCAATACTGGTAAGGTTTCTTTAATTACTCTCTATATTCTTAGTGGTCAATGTTAATTTTTTTTCTCTAGGACAACAAGTCTGTAATTGCTGCCTTAAAGAAAACTGCCTTTGTCGTTGGTACAGCTTTGATTTGCTTTGCAGCAGCAAGAAATACAATCACTTGGTTAGTGAAATCTTGTACCTTCATTTGCTCTTAGAAATTATTCCTTAAATACACTCTTCTTTTTGGATTTTAGATATATCCTCCCCAAGGGTTCAATATGAATGAAAAATTGTAATGAAAATTAAAAAAATCCTGTATCATAGGCATGTGGAGCGTTTCTGGGGAGCATCTGGTGATCTGTGGCAAGGATGGTGGAAGCAGATCCATGCATTGTTTGGTGGAGATGAATTTCTGTTATCAACTCTTGGTAAGAGACTGGCATTATCATTAACAAATAATATCAAGCCCATACTTGTTTTGTAAGATGATAGTAAATTTTCATCTTTAACTAGCAGACCTGTTACTACAAGTCAGGAAATTGTCAGGAAAATAAATTCTTCAAGGTCAGGAAAAAGTTGGGGTATTTGAGTTAAGGAAAAATTATTTTGAAGAAAAGTCTTGTGAAATTGCAATAATTCTATACAGCTGATTTAATACCATTGAAGGCTGGAAGGAACGTATGGAGTCACTGTGATCTGAATGTGATCTTTCCTTTTATTATTTTAGCTTTCAATTGTAAGTATTGCACAGAATTGTATTTTATAATGTTATTGTGTATTTTTTGTCATATTTTGCTATTTGTTAGTTTTCTCTTGGAGAAATTAGCTACTCTTAAATTCGAGATAAAATAAAGTTTATGTATGTACGTACGTACATACGTACATACATATGGTAGGTAGGTACGTATGTACCAGTAGTTAATTAAAAACGAAAATTTGTTGAAAAATAACCTGTACAATGAAAGAGGGGAAGGAAAGCCAAAGCCACTACTAGACCTGACATTTTGCAATTTTTGGGCAGGGAAATTTTATTTTTATCAGGGGAATTTTGAAAAGGGATGTTTGTGGCAACCATGAGTAGAGAACAGAGTAGAAATGTTCTGAAGTGGAGTGAGGATAAAAAATAATCAATATCCCAAGAAACTGTGCCACAACAACATTGTACAAATCTAACTCTTCTCTTCTATCTTCAAGGAACAAACGTGGTGACATTTACTGTATACTGGCTGTTTAGTGCATTGTATCTGTTTGTTGACTTCACTGGAAGACCCAAGTGGGCCTTGCAATATAAAATTCAGGATGGATCAAATCAGCCTGTGAGTCTAAGCCATTACTGTCTCTGGTGAAAAAAAAAGCACCTTGCCAGGGTGAAAAAATCCCTCGAGTCTTAACTATGATATGTTAGTGAGTAGCCTGAAGCCCCTCAAAAGTTTGTCTACATACTTTTAAACTATAATTTGTGTAAATGTTTTCCCAAGGAACTTCACCGATGGAAAGAATCAGCTAGCATTAAGTTAGGAAATTGACTATCTCTGGGCTATTGCACAGAACTTTCTTTGCTCGCTGTGTAATGTGAATGAGTGCCAAAAATACTGTAGTTGTTGTAGAGAGCTTTCTTAAATAGACACAATCTGACCACAATCAGGGCTCGAGACTAGCAAAAATTCCATTTGGCTAGTGGTTTTTTGGTTCACTACCCATTTTGGCTAGTTAAAATATGTGAACACTGGAGACCCAGAGGAAACCAATTTAAAACATTGGCTATAATATATATCATACACTAGTAATAGTTATCACTAAAGCTGCCCCCGCTTTCTTATATTTCTGCTCATTGAAACAATAATATTGAACGTTATTGTTCTGGTCAGATACTAAAAAAAAACCAATTGTCTTGATATGAACTCTTTTTTTATATAAGAATATGTTTTGACGTGACATCTTGGCCGCGCTGCGAAAAGTGGTGTCCAGAGCACATGGACAATGTGCTGAACGCGATCCAGATCCAGAAACCAAACACTTGTACTTGATAGCCTAATAAATTCTAAATAAAACGAAAATGCCATAAGCTATAATGTAAGAATAATACAAGAATATTTTCAGCCTAAAATCGGCAGAAAAATAAGAATATTCAGTCTGGGCCGGAAAAATAACATCCTTAGAAAAGAAAAGAGTGTACGAGCAAACGTATCTCGAAAGCACAACAGAAGTGAAATGTAAACATGAGTATCGCGTTACAGTCGCCACATATGCAAATTAGAGTCAAGCTTTTTGTCGTCAATGAAAACGCCGCAAAACATTTACATTTGGATCCCTGCCGTACGATTACTCTGTGAAAATAAGCCATCCAAATAAACGAGATGCCAAAGGAATATTTCAAACTTTATTCCTCCAGAGCTAACATTTGAGAGAACCTACAACATATCTTGCAATATCAAGAGAAAAAAACTGGCAAAAAAACAGAGGTGTCAAACTCTGCAAATTACAAGCGGATAACAGCGGAAGCCACACAGAAATGTGACCTCTAACGGCTTTACTCTGACGAAATGTCTCCCTGAAAACACAGGATTAGTGTTTAGCGAAATATTCAAAGATCCTCCGATCGTACCATACAAAAGGGGCAAAACTTCCTAAGCGGCTACTACACGTGAATGGGAGTCGCGCAGGCCTGTCACCTTATTGTTATCCTTGGGTAATTCTGACGATCGGAAGGTACTGTACTGATTTAGCTATTTAGTCGCAAATGAACCACACTGGCCTCGAATTTCGATCTAGTATACTTCAGGACTCTCTGAGCTGTTTTTCCCCCAAAATCCATCTTCAGGATCTCTGAAAGCGTTTTCAATTTGTTTTAGATCATAATCTCGGCCATTTCGAAGCGAACTTATTTGATCGCGCTGAAATAGTAATGGAGGCCGGCAAATACAAACGCTTTTCAGGGACGCTTGAACTCGAGATCTAAACCAAGGACAAAGCTCGTGGCAAAGACGACGATCCCGCAAGTCCTCGCGCCCGTGTCCCTTTGCAGGGTTCCCATGAGCGTTTGCGGGAAAAACGTCGATACCTTGCGGGCGTGCAAGCGATCAAATCGAGATTTTTTGCGGCTATATACCGGAAATACCTACATTCTCTCTTCTTCTCTCTCTATTACGCGGGGAGTCCTAAGGTGCCTCCTCAGGTTTTTGGCCCTCTGGGGCCAAAAACCCTGCGGGGGCAATAATTTATTGGACAAACAAGAACTTTAATGTACTAAAATGCAAAAGAATGATTGACTTTTTTGTTTGTTTTTCCCTTAGTAAAAAGCAAAGAACGACTAACAAACTGCTTGTTGCTTATGATTAGTCATGCATGAAATCACTTGGAACTCTAGGGATCATGTTTCATGAACGCAGCATCTGGAGGTCACATAGGCTTTTGAAAAATTAAAAAATTCGCAGTTGTTTGAAAATTTGAAATGATGTTGATGTTTGCAACTTATAAATAAAGTTAACATGGAACAAATTATTGTGTTCATAAGAAATCGTGAATTGGCATTTTGAAAGAAAGGAATGTTTTTTGAGGGTGAGTTGTTATAGCGGTTATCAGTCACAGGCGCCATGCCACGTTTTTTTCCCCATTTCGAAAACTATGTTTTGGTGGACGTCAATCAAATGTATCCATGACAATGTTTCCAGAACCATTATTTCAGTGTCAATACTCGGAGTATCCGAGTTGCTCTTTCATCTTTACTTGACTCGTCGATAAACAGAAACTGAGAAGTAAGACTTATAAAATCGTTTGAAGGGCCTTTTCGTTCATTTCGCCCACAGGCAATGTTTTGAAGCTGCAAATTTACAAACAGTGTACAATCGCAACAACGTGAGAATGAACTAAATATAAATAATACCCCGGTAACCTTTATTACAGAATGAACTACAAAAATCTGACTGCTAATCTCTTGCGGCTTTCATTACCTTTTTATTACTGACTATCCCACTTGCCATATGGTTCTGCTGACGGTTTGCTTTGCATACAGTTTGCGCGTCTGGTATTCCAACCACTCTTGAAACTCGTGAAGATAGATCTCTGGATTACCGGTATGTTTTAGCAAGGCGAATGACAAGAATTTCTGCTGTGAAAATAATCTGCATCCATAACAAGCTGATAAGAAGTCAATCTCCACATAAAGCGGCTCATTTCAGAGGCCAACTTTTTCAGCTACCTTGTATCTTTCGTTTCTTTGACTTTCTCTTTGGCAGGTGGCTTACGGCTCTAGTTTTGTTTTCGAACACCACCTTCTTCACAAACGTTTCAGTTCCCTGGCAAAAAGTGTTTCTGCTATGCAATTCAAAGACAAAACACTTTTTCGCTACATAATAGCCCTCAATCTCAACGAAATTGCAAATTACTTTGTGATAATAATGGAGTGATTATTCCTGATCCAACAACGATCGAACATGGCCGGGAAACTGACGCGAAATGAACACGACTATTGTCATGGATACGTTTGATTGACGTCCACCAAAACTTAGTTTTTGAAATCGGAAAAAAATCGTTAAAGGGCATGTGTGACTGATAACCCCTGTAAGTTCTGTGAGAATTTCTCACTGAAGCGAAAACTTCAGTTTTCGTTGTTGTGCAATGCCTATAACTATAACATCGATGTGTATGGTTGTAACGTATAGAGTTAAGGTGGAACGAATTATTTTGCTCATGAAAATCGTGAATTGGTATTTTGAAAGCAAACAATGTTTTTCAGCATGCCAGTTCCAAAGTTTTAACAGCAGTTCTGAGACAATCAAGGGCGCAAAATCTTTAGACTCAAGCCCTGACAATTTCTTATACAGTAGCCTGCAAAGAAAGTTGTGATATTATAAGTACTCTATAAATTAAATTAACTATGTCTTAATGGAATATTTATTCCATTTGTTTACAGCTTGACCGCAAGAAGTTTATGCGTGCTGTGAAGTTGGTTTTGTTCAACCAGATTGTAGTCGGTGGAGCTTTAAGCCTTGTCATGCATCCATTGTTGGTGTGGCGTGGCTGTTCCTTTGGCCCAGAGTTACCCAGCTTCCACTGGGTTTTGTTTGAAATTGCCATCTTCACTTTAGTTGAAGAAGTTGGTTTTTACTATAGCCACAGGTATATGTCAAAAGATCATTTTAGTCAGCATCCAGCTAGGAGATTACACGATTGAGACATGTGAAAATACCTCTCATATAGGACCATGCAAATGAACTTTGGAATTATGTAATATGTAAGTACAGAAAATCACCCTTTATTTGTTCTTTAGACTGTTCCATCATCCTCGTATTTACCGCTTTGTTCACAAGATTCATCACGAATGGACATCACCCATTGGCATAGTTGCTATATATGCACATCCTTTGGAGCACCTTATGTCCAACCTAGGCCCTATAACTTTGGGCCCCTTGATCATGGGCTCCCACATTGCTACAACCTGGATGTGGTTTTCTCTGGCACTTATGACAACAATCAACACTCACAGTGGATACCACTTGCCATTTATGCCATCACCTGAAGCCCATGACTTCCATCACCTCAAGTAAGTGACAACAATCTGTATTCTGTCCCTGTCTTTGGAATCAGAGGAGTCCAAGAGTTATTGATGCACATGTTTAATAGTGGTTCTCATTGTGCAAAACAACTAGGACTACTGTAAACTTCTGTCCAAGATTATCTCTTCAAAATTACCATCACCAATTTTTAGTTCTAAGATTTGCCTTCATTAGAAACAACATCCAAGTAATAGGCTCACAGGCATATATATAAACAATAGTCTCCATTTGGTGCGAAAATATGCTAGGATATTTGTCCACAGACATTATCTGTTCCAAGAAGCGAACAGTTTTGCGAGAGCATAGCTCGGGGAAAACTGTGAGCTTTGAGGAACAGATAATGACCAAGGACAAATATTCGAGCATATTTTCACCCCAAATGGAGACTATCGTGTTTATTATCCTTCAAATCTTTTACGCAACTCGCACAGTTTTGAAAATTGGGGTATATTCTCGAATATCCCCCAGTTTTAGCTGGGAGATATTCGGTCATGTGACGTGTTTAGACCAATCGTGCGTGAGTGAAAAGATTTGATGAATTATAAGCAGTATTATACCATTTGTGTAAAAATCTTGTGATTTCAAAGTTTTTGTGTTTCAAATTATTTTGTTTAGAGTTTTACCCTTCTTTTCATATAATCATGTACCTAGAATGTTTCCTATAATAATTCCCCTCCAAAACTAATATATAAGCTTGCAAAATTCTTTGCAATTAAATTAGCCCTTAAAAAAAAGCTTCACCTGAGGTTCATGTAAGCTCACCAAAAAAGCCTTTGAACAAAAATAAGCCAAAATTAATACACAACAATGACAAATTTTATGGTAATGGGAATCCACAGTTCCCTTCCTGGAAGGAGTACTGATATTTTCTGGACAGACAAATTCTGCTACTTCTTCTGTATGCTGGACCTTCGCAGTTACATGTATTTGGCATGTTCAGGTTGTTTCCTCAGAGCCTAAATACATTTTAGCTGTCCTCTTGCAGGGTGGGGGAGGGGGGGTTTGTAGGGGGTCTCTGACAGTTTTCATGTTAAGCAGGTGCCCGTAGCAGAAGACATCTGGTACTTTATGGGAGGTATCCACCTTCTGAAGGTTACAAATCAGCGACTGTGCTGTTGTATAATTAAATGCAGCCTAACTGTGAGTTTGACTCGCGTAGGCAAGACTTTGAAAGTGGAAGCCTTATTGTTGTTTTGCCCAATCCCTACAGGTTCACTCAGAATTTTGGAGTTCTTGGTGTGTTGGATCGGCTCCACGGCACAGATGCCATGTTCAGAAATTCAAGGGCTTATGACAGACACATTATGCTGCTTGGTTTTACTCCTTTAAAACAAACCTTTCCTGATAACCCCAAGAAAGGGTCACCAAACAAGAGTAAATGAGTTTATTTCTAACTGATCTTATCACTTGTGTCACAAATTGAATGGTTTGAATTGTATGTTAAATTATGTCTAGAAAAAGCTGTAAAGGGATTCCAAGGTAAATGTAAAATAGCTAGTAATTTTGGGTGGTATTTATTTCATACTAGCATGCCAGGATACCTTACAGTTGTTATAAATAATATATAGATATGTGTGGTTTATAAATTTATTGCAACAGGGAAATTCGAGATTTTTGAAGACCCGAAGCTAATTGCTTCTAAAAGATTTGTGCCTTTTGAAATGGTTACTTTTA
>JAHPZR010010622.1:17500-30491 GCA_019787425.1 Platygyra sinensis | reverse complement strand
CGAAAGTGAAAGTAAACGAAGAAAGCAAATGATTCCTGCTCACAAGTTGGTGTTGGCAATTGGCAGTCCTGTGTTTGAAGCCATGTTTTATGGTGAGCTGGCGGAGACTACAGACTCTATTGAACTGCCTGACTGTGACTATGACAGTCTGTTGGAGTTGTTTCGTTACATATACAGCGATGAAGTGAACTTGAGCGGAAGTAATGTGATGGGAGTGTTGTATTTGGCGAAGAAATACATGGTGCATTCACTGACCGATAAATGTATCGAGTATCTGGAACATAACGTAGATCCGTCAAATGTTTTTAGCCTCCTGCCCTTTGGCCAGAAATATGAAGAGGAAAGACTGGTGTATCGATGCTGGGAAGTGATCGATAAACAAACAGGAGAGCTTGTGAAGTCAGATCTGTTTGCAACAATTGAGAGATCGTTACTTGAATCTATAGTCACCAGAGATAGTCTGACGATCGAAGAGATCGACCTGTTTAAAGCTGTTGACTTGTGGGCGACAAAGGAATGTGAAAGGCAAGGTTTAGTTGTAGATGGTTCATTAAAGAGAAGAGTTCTTGGAGAAACGCTTGTCAAAGCACTGCGTTTTCCAACAATGAATCTGGAAGATTTTGCTAGTGTGGTGTTGGACAGCAAAATTCTAACCCCAGACGAAATTGTTACTATTATCAAATGCTTGGGATCAGTCTCGAGGTCTCCAGTGGACTTTCCAGAAATGAAAAGATCTGGCTTTAAGGGGAGGATTCAAAGATGCTGCAGGTTTAGCAGTTTCAATATTTCTTTTTATTCTTTAGATAGATCTGCTGAGTATGTCCTTAATTTCTCTGTGGACAAGAACATATTATTACATGGGGTGCGCTTCTTTGGAGAGTGTGGAAACAGTCTCTCAATAGATCTGGTCATACAGGACACCAAGAAACAGCAACCAATAGTGTCTAAAACTGGACAATTTGTCACAGTCATTTTGCAGAGTAATGCAGGTAGATATGATGGTTGCGAAGTTTTGTTTGATAGAAGTGTCTTTTTGATGAAAGACAATAAGTACTGCATACAAGCTAAAAAGAGTGGTTGTTCTTCAAGGACCGGTGCAGAAGGAGGAAGTAGCCCTCTCACTTGTTCCAGTGTAACATTTACATTTGACCAAAAAGAAGATGGACCACAAGAATTTCCTGAATTATTATTCACAAAGCTGTAAACTTCTATGGTACCAGTAAGACAAAATTTGTTAAAAAGGGGTCTTGTTGTCATATTTCCCTAATGTTGGCAGCACAATGATATCTAGAAGGGGGGGGGGGGGGCAACTCATATGAAACAGTTGGGGATACTTGTCATCTTTCCTGAGGATATAAATTGAGGATTCTGGTCTCACTAAGAGTGTTTATGGAAAAATGTCACTATTTTTAGCTAGTTAAGTATCTTTTAGGTTGGACTCAAAGGGAAAATAATAAAAATCACCCTGATTTCCATTTTTAAGCTTGATTTCTGCTGGTCACTTGAATCCAGTATACTAACACAGGTTCCTTTGGCATCTTTTAGGGATGAAAATAAAACTTGAACCATAGCCAGAAATGGTCTCCTTGAAGGGTTTAAGCCAAATGTTCACACAAGCATCCCCCAAGCTTTTCATATAGGAGTCCCTCCCCCCTGGAAATATTATTAAGAAACTGGTTGTTTCAGACAGTTTATTTTATCTCGGCAAAATCCTGGATGGTCTTGAAGTGTGTTGACTGCAATATAGGACAATTCTCACTAATGTTCTTTTTCATGAAATTCCCTATTGTGTAGAAATGAGTACAAAAGTAGCATATTTAATTGTAGAACTTTGTGATGACTTATTTTGTTGCAGAAAATGTTTCGTTGTTGAACTGTGGCTTGATGTAGTCTCTCAATGTTGCTATTAAATAGAAAACAAATCAGTTTGGTGGCTCTATTTTTAATCCCAGCTTTCTAACCCTGTTTGTACTTAAATCCTACATGTAATTTATGTGGCAGTTAATTAAGGAGTGAGCCTCAATTACAGTGAACATAATAAGCAATTAGATTATGAGCTCAAGATTTCTATGAGGTGATAGTTGATGAGGCCAAAGGCCAAATCAACTATCACCTCATAGAAATCGAGAGCAAATAATCTAATTGTTTTAGTAGAATTCTGACTGAAATTTACGCAAATATGTTTCCAATAATTTTCCCACGCATTACTGAACTTTACCCTTAAACAAAGTTGCCCATATTGAACTGTCCTTGGCAAATTTGCAGTTGTTTACATGCATACCCACTTTTTCAATATTTTCAAAGTCAAGAAACCGTAAATGTGCTTCTTTTAGTCTTCTCAGGAATTTAATTACCCCTTTACATCTAAGATTCCTTCCAAAACTTCAGAAAAACTATAAAAACATCGCATTTCGTGGACAACCGGCAGCCACTGCACTGTAATGGCTGATAGTATACAAGTAGCTCAGCCAATCAGATTGCAGCATTTGCATTTGCATTAGTATACTAGTAGAATTCTACTAATAACTGATAGTTAGTCTGTCAATTTGTGGCAAAATATACTTGCCAAGTTTTGCCCATTCACTGCAGGCTTGTGGAACAGATCAATAGCTTGAGAGAGAATGGGACATCGTATTTGGGCATGTGTTTTATTAATTTGTTTATACAATATTGGTGTAATAATGCACATTCTGATTGGGGGGTGTTGACACAGTTAATGTTTCTTTGCAGTTTCAATGGTATATTAGGTGGAAGAGTAGCTGTTTCTTGCTCTACATCTACAGCTGTTATTGGCAAGGGTTGCTACTAATGCCACAGAAAACAAATGATAAGATAACTTAATTACAGGTGTAATAAATTTATTAATAAATTAATAATAATAATAATAATAATAATAATAATAATAATAATAATGGTTTATTACAGATTCCAACAATTATAATGATGATGGTTTCAAACAATTTTTTTGTCTTTCATCCTAACACAACTATTTTACATTAATAACAAAACGAAACAGATAATTTACATAAAAGTTCTGCATTTCTTAGAAAGTACTACATATAAACTTTTTCAGTCTTCAAACACAGCTATTGTCAGATATTTACAAATTATAAAATGGAAAATTATTCATAAGTAATTATAGCTGAGATATATTTTGCTAACCAAACTGTAGTAGTAACAATAATAAGAAGAACAAGAATAACAAGTAGAAGAATAAGAATAATACTAATAATGATAAAAATCATAATCATAGTAATCATAATAATCATAATAATAATCATGTCTATAATAAAATTCTCAATCGTGATTGGTTCTCTGCACGCCTATTTGTCACGTAATTGGCACGTGATCACGTGGGTGTCCAATTACAGCTGTCTGATTTGAACTTTTTGTAATTGGACACCTGTAATTGGATACCCACGTGATTTTCACGCCAATTATGCGCGCTTCAATGGCTTCCTTAGCAATGCTTTCTACAGTTTTCAAAACTTAGGAATTGCACTACAGACGTTTTCACTCAAAAAAAGATCTCGGAAGACATTTTTTTCCGAAATTTGTTATTGATACGATTAATTAGTAATTGGACCTCATGTCATACAATTCAGGGACTTATCATGCTTGTAATTTCAAATTGGCCTTGTGCTTCGCACTCATCCCATTTTGAAATTACTCGCTCGATTACTCCCTGAATTGTACTCCACTCCGTCCAATTACTATTACTAATAATACTGGGAACGGCGAAGATTTTGAGAAAGGTGTTGGAGCTGTAGAGCAAGAAGAAAGCTCTAAGGGACCTTTGGTCATGGTCTATGACCCACTCCCTTTGGAAGCAAATCGGAAAAAAGATCATCCAGTTCACAAGGATAACAATAATAATAATAATAATATTATAATAATAATAATACAATTCAAACTTTATTAAAACATCACAATAAATTACAAGATTAAAACGAAAGGCTAAAAGAACATTTGAGTTATTATTATTATTATACTTACTTATACTCAGTGATAATAATTTATATGATAAAAAAGAAGAAAAGAACTATAGTATTATAAAAATATTTTTAGTATATATTTACATAATTGTTACAATCAATTATTACAATTTTACAATAGATTATTTTCTACTAAAAGATAAGAGAAAAAAAAGAAAAAACGATTCAATAAACCATGAAATCATATTATATAAGAAAATATGTATAAAAATTATTGGACATAGATTTTGGCAAGAGGACCTATCTAATTCATCTAATAATAATAATAATATTTAATTATCTAATTCTATCTAATAATATTAATAATAATAATAATAATAATAATAATAATAAAAGAAATCAACCTTTATTAAGAAATAAAACTCAAATTCTAACATGTATCCATAGGGAACTTATTACAATATTTGTAATAATAATAATAATAATAATAATAATAATAATAATAATAATTGATGTTGCCATCCCAGGCAATGACAGGGTGAAAGATAATGAACTTGAGACATTGAGACATACCTGTCCAATACTCCGACAAATTTATGCATAGCATTGTATTGTATTTTATTGTATTGTGTCATTCTCAATTGTATTGTATTGTTAATCTATTGTTATTGTTATAATACAATACAATGCTATGCATAAATTTGGCAGAGTATTGGACAACCCTCACTTGAGAAGGTAGAGAAATACCAACTATTGAAAGATGAATTGCAAAAGTTTGGCATATGAGAAAAGTCATTGTAGTGCCTGTTGTTATTGGGGAGCTGTATCAGTGAACTTTAAAAAGTACATGAAGCAAATTGGAGTGAAAGTGAGTTTGGAAGTCATCCAGAAAACAGCATTGCTGGGAACAGCAAAGATACTAAGAAAAGTACTATCTCTGTAAGAAGAAGAAAGAGAGAGACCTGGGACCCGTGTTGACTTGTAACCCGCTCCCAAGGACTATAAACCAGGCCGAATATCCTGCCTGAGTCAGAAATTAAAGTTGTAGAACAACTTTGTTTTTAAGGGAGAGACTGTCACATATAAAGGTGCTCTCACATATAAAGGTGTCGAGATCTCACGCAGCCGAAGCATAATTTACATAGATTAATGCCGTTTCGGAGTATTCAAAATTAAGGGTCTTTACGCCATATCGACGGCGACGCGCGCCAAGGACGACGCCAAAAAATATTATATTTTACTGTCAAATTTCGCAGAGGCCTAAATCTGCTCAGTACATCTATCGGTCTCAGGACTTGCTCAAGCTAAATATGTAATGTCAGCGTTCAATTCCCAACGAAAATACGAAAAATTAGCCTCCGTTGTTCACCTTGTCCAAAATATGCAGACCTTGATTATTTTTAGGACCAAGATTTTACATCAGGCCCAAAAATTAGGCTGGGGTGGTTCTGGGAAACCCCTCCCCCCCCAAATGCCAGAAAAGCTCCGTTTAAACAAGCCAGCTCACACAGATTTCAAAGTTTACCTATCTCATCTTTAACTAACTCAAACTACGTATATTTTGCATTTTAATGGCATGGCCTTACCTAGTATGTTATTATTGTTATTTCTTCACAACATCGCCCTAGGCCGCAGCTGGATACTTAAACATTTGGATCTGAAAGTGTCTTCAGTTCTAATGCTGCATGTAATATTGGGGTCACCATGGACGATAAGATTAACTTCGAGAAACAGGTGGCATCCATCTGTAAGTCCTCCTTTTATCATATAAGAAACATTGCTCGCATTAGAAGATTCCTCTCTGAGGAAAGCACAACTTTAGACCCTTGTCCATGCATTTGTTACATGCAGGTTGGATAACTGCAACTCGCTTCCCTACGGCTTGCCGAAGAATCAGATTGAAAAGCTTCAACGTGTTGTGCTGCTCGTCTAGTGGTAAATGCAGGACGACATGATCACGTACTGTACTCAGAGATCTTCATTGGCTACCAGTGGAACAGCGAATCATTTTTAAAATTTTACTTTTTACTTTCAAAGCTCTAAACTGTTAGGCTCCTTCTTATTGAAGTGACTTATAGTTAAGTTTTATGTCCCTGAACGTGATCTCAGGTCATCTTCTCAGAAACTGTTAGCAGTACCTTTTTCTAAGACGAAATCATATGGTGACGGAGCTTTTTCCATTTGCGCACCAAAGCTGTGGAGTGACCTGCCACTACATTAAAGTAACTGTGCCTCTCTTAATGTTTCTAAAATGACTAAAAGTAACTTGAAGACGTTTTTATTAAAGTATACGTTTTGCTTATGATGCGTTTTTAATTTATTTAGTAAAAATTTTAATTGTTAATTTAATTGTTACCTTAATCAAGGCGCTTTAGAACATTTGGATTTCGGCGCCATCTAAATTGTATTTATTGTTATTATTATTATTATTCAAACTTTATTAAAACATCACAATAAATTACAAGATTAAAAAATAGGCTAAAAGAACATTTGAGTTATTATTATTATTATTATTATTATTATTATTATTATTATTATTATACTTACTTATACTCAGTGATAATAATTTATATGATAAAAAAGGAGAAAAGAACTATAGTTTTATAAAACTATATTATTATTATTATTATTAACTATATTATTATTATTATTATTATTATTATTATTATTATTATTATTATTATTATTATTATTATTATTATTATTATTATTATTATTATTATTATTATTATTATTATTATGAGGCAGGAGGTTTTTGGACACCAGGAGTAACGGCATTCTTTGATGTACGTGTAACGCATGTTAACTCCCGGTCCAACCAGGGCAAGCACACAGCTACGATCTTCAAAGAGCAAGAAAACGAGAAGAAGAGGAAATACAACCAGAGAGTGATGGACCTTTACACCACTGGTGTTCGGTACAAACGGGGGCATGGGACTCGATTGTCAGAACTTTTTAAGAACTCTCGCAAATAAGTTTTCGACTAAGAATGCATGATGAACCCTACGCCAGCGTTATTTCCTGGCTTTGAATACAGCTTTCGTTTGCTATACTAAGAACTGTACATAGATGCGTCAGAGGTTCTAGATATCCTTTCAAATCACGTGAGGTCTCAGAAGACTTCACTCTCGCTGTAGCTGGTCTACATCTGTATTCATAACTCTAGGGATTGTTTTTAATTCGAATGAATTTTTCTTAGTTAAATTTACTCTTTCTAAGCTCAAGTGAGTGCTCTTTAAATTGACGGGAATTGTAAATAGTCCTAAACAGTATTGTAATAGTTAGCATTGCTTGTCATATATTTAGTATTATTAGTATTATTAGTATGATTATTATGATTACTTATTATGATTATATTATTATTATTGATTAGTTATTCATTATTCTTCTGAACTTGATTATGCTTGATCATTCTTAATTATTGTTACTACCACAGTTTGGTTAGCAAAATATATCTCAGCTATAATTACTTATGAATAATTTTCCATTTTATAATTTGTAAATATCTGACAATAGCTGTGTTTGAAGACTGAAAAAGTTTATATGTAGTACTTTCTAAGAAATGCAGAACTTTTATGTAAATTATCTGTTTCGTTTTGTTATTAATGTAAAATAGTTGTGTTAGGATGAAAGACAAAAAAATTGTTTGAAACCATCATCATTATAATTGTTGGAATCTGTAATAAACCATTATTATTATTATTATTATTATTATTATTATTATTATTAATTTATTACTAAATTTATTACACCTGTAATTAAGTTATCTTATCATTTGTTTTCTGTGGCATTAGTAGCAACACTTGCCAATAACAGCTGTAGATGTAGAGCAAGAAACAGCTACTCTTCCCCCAATATACCATTGAAACTGCAAAGAAACATTAACTGTGTCAACACCCCCCAATCAGAACGTGCATTATTACACCAATATTGTATAAACAAATTAATAAAACACATGCCCAAATACGATGTCCCATTCTCTCTCAAGCTATTGATCTGTTCCACAAGCCTGCAGTGAATGGGCAAAACTTGGCAAGTATATTTTGCCACAAATTGACAGACTAACTATCAGTTATTAGTAGAATTCTACTAGTATACTCAATGCAAATGCTGCAATCTGATTGGCTGAGCTACTTGTATACTATCAGCCATTACAGTGCAGTGGCTGCCGGTTGTCCACGAAATGCGATGTCTTTATAGTTTTTCTGAAGTTTTGGAAGGAATCTTAGATGTAAAGGGGTAATTAAATTCCTGAGAAGACTAAAAGAAGCACATTTACGGTTTCTTGACTTTGAAAATATTGAAAAAGTGGGTATGCATGTAAACAACTGCAAATTTGCCAAGGACAGTTCAATATGGGCAACTTTGTTTAAGGGTAAAGTTCAGTAATGCGTGGGAAAATTATTGGAAACATATTTGCGTAAATTTCAGTCAGAATTCTACTAAAACAATTAGATTATTTGCTCTCGATTTCTATGAGGTGATAGTTGATTTGGCCTTCGGCCTCATCAACTATCACCTCATAGGAATCTTGAGCTCATAATCTAATTGCTTATTATGTTCACTGTAATTGAGGCTCACTCCTTAATTAACTGCCACATAAATTACATGTAGGATTTAAGTACAAACAGGGTTAGAAAGCTGGGATTAAAAATAGAGCCACCAAACTGATTTGTTTTCTATTTAATAGCAACATTGAGAGACTACATCAAGCCACAGTTCAACAACGAAACATTTTCTGCAACAAAATAAGTCATCACAAAGTTCTACAATTAAATATGCTACTTTTGTACTCATTTCTACACAATAGGGAATTTCATGAAAAAGAACATTAGTGAGAATTGTCCTATATTGCAGTCAACACACTTCAAGACCATCCAGGATTTTGCCGAGATAAAATAAACTGTCTGAAACAACCAGTTTCTTAATAATATTTCCAGGGGGGAGGGACTCCTATATGAAAAGCTTGGGGGATGCTTGTGTGAACATTTGGCTTAAACCCTTCAAGGAGACCATTTCTGGCTATGGTTCAAGTTTTATTTTCATCCCTAAAAGATGCCAAAGGAACCTGTGTTAGTATACTGGATTCAAGTGACCAGCAGAAATCAAGCTTAAAAATGGAAATCAGGGTGATTTTTATTATTTTCCCTTTGAGTCCAACCTAAAAGATACTTAACTAGCTAAAAATAGTGACATTTTTCCATAAACACTCTTAGTGAGACCAGAATCCTCAATTTATATCCTCAGGAAAGATGACAAGTATCCCCAACTGTTTCATATGAGTTGCCCCCCCCCCCCTTCTAGATATCATTGTGCTGCCAACATTAGGGAAATATGACAACAAGACCCCTTTTTAACAAATTTTGTCTTACTGGTACCATAGAAGTTTACAGCTTTGTGAATAATAATTCAGGAAATTCTTGTGGTCCATCTTCTTTTTGGTCAAATGTAAATGTTACACTGGAACAAGTGAGAGGGCTACTTCCTCCTTCTGCACCGGTCCTTGAAGAACAACCACTCTTTTTAGCTTGTATGCAGTACTTATTGTCTTTCATCAAAAAGACACTTCTATCAAACAAAACTTCGCAACCATCATATCTACCTGCATTACTCTGCAAAATGACTGTGACAAATTGTCCAGTTTTAGACACTATTGGTTGCTGTTTCTTGGTGTCCTGTATGACCAGATCTATTGAGAGACTGTTTCCACACTCTCCAAAGAAGCGCACCCCATGTAATAATATGTTCTTGTCCACAGAGAAATTAAGGACATACTCAGCAGATCTATCTAAAGAATAAAAAGAAATATTGAAACTGCTAAACCTGCAGCATCTTTGAATCCTCCCCTTAAAGCCAGATCTTTTCATTTCTGGAAAGTCCACTGGAGACCTCGAGACTGATCCCAAGCATTTGATAATAGTAACAATTTCGTCTGGGGTTAGAATTTTGCTGTCCAACACCACACTAGCAAAATCTTCCAGATTCATTGTTGGAAAACGCAGTGCTTTGACAAGCGTTTCTCCAAGAACTCTTCTCTTTAATGAACCATCTACAACTAAACCTTGCCTTTCACATTCCTTTGTCGCCCACAAGTCAACAGCTTTAAACAGGTCGATCTCTTCGATCGTCAGACTATCTCTGGTGACTATAGATTCAAGTAACGATCTCTCAATTGTTGCAAACAGATCTGACTTCACAAGCTCTCCTGTTTGTTTATCGATCACTTCCCAGCATCGATACACCAGTCTTTCCTCTTCATATTTCTGGCCAAAGGGCAGGAGGCTAAAAACATTTGACGGATCTACGTTATGTTCCAGATACTCGATACATTTATCGGTCAGTGAATGCACCATGTATTTCTTCGCCAAATACAACACTCCCATCACATTACTTCCGCTCAAGTTCACTTCATCGCTGTATATGTAACGAAACAACTCCAACAGACTGTCATAGTCACAGTCAGGCAGTTCAATAGAGTCTGTAGTCTCCGCCAGCTCACCATAAAACATGGCTTCAAACACAGGACTGCCAATTGCCAACACCAACTTGTGAGCAGGAATCATTTGCTTTCTTCGTTTACTTTCACTTTCGCCATCCGTACTACCGATGACAAACTTCACATCACTAAAGAGATTGCTGTTCAAAATAAATTTGCTTCTTTCTCTGATAGTTGTCTTGTTGTTTGCCAGTTTTCCTCAACGACGTTTAGATCGACGGAAGACTCGACAGACATGATTTTGGTACAGATATGTCTTCAATTCAAGGGCCTTAGCTTCTCCACTTCCTCCAGTTCTCAAAATTCGTCGGGAAGGTTCGAGAAGCGGTCAGTGTAAAAGATAGAGTGCGGACTGCGGACTGCGGACTGCGGACTGGGTAGAAAACATGGACTCGGGTATAAAACCCGGACTAAGCATCACGGACTGGGTATAAAATACGGACTCGGGTATAAAACGCGGACCGAGCATTACGGACTCGGCATAAAACCCGAAGAAAGGTTCTACATTGAATAAATTCTCGCACTAACGTTTTCATAAATAGAAGCTACTTAACAATTAGACTACGAGCCCGAGTTTTCTACGAGCATATAGTCAACGAGGCGCAGCCGAGTTGACTATCGCTCGTAGAAAACGAGGGCGAGTAGTCTAATTGTTTTAGTATAAATTTACCGTAGTCTCATTGCATAAAAAGAAAAAAAAGTCCAGTAACGCGTAGAAAAGAACTGTTTTATTATGTTACATCAGGTTCAAACGTGATGCGCGATGTGCACTGATGCGTAACTGTTTACTATCAGCAGATAGTCAACGGTAATATAACCAATCAAATTCACGGATTCACAATAGACTACGGTAAATTTATACTAATTGTAATTGTAGAAGTCTCATTTCCCGAAAGTGTCCGCTCATACAGGTTCAGCCATACTCGATTGCCCAAAAAGAAATAGAAGACACTGGAAGTCACAAAATTGACGAGCTGTATGAATTTTCGAATGATCCAAGCCATGATTAAATGTTTTGAAAGATCAACAGTCGAGAGATTTGAGGAGAATTCGAACGACATGTCCCGCTGTTTATTTATACGATAATGTAATTCGCTATTAAATAAATACACATAAATACGGCCATGGCGAAATGAGGGACAAAAAGTTGATAAATAGAAGAAACGACATTACACAAGGATGGCCGTTCTGCACTCCTTAATATGTTCATGATCAATGAATTACAGCACAGCTGAAGAGCCGTGAAAATGTATTTCATCAAAAGACCTCAAATGGATCACAGAGGAATGTGTTGAAATGCACGGGTAACATTCGGATCACGAAAAAAAGGGAAACAGGAAACGTATTGTCATGAATGAAACTTATGAAGGCTGTGATTTGCCTTAAAAATGAAATAACTCTGGTTCACTGCCTTTGTGAGCTTTTGTGCGTTGACATGTTTTTAACAAATAGCCTGATGGTAGCAAGCGAGAGAAATTTTGGAAAATTTGAAGATCTTTGAACGGAATTTTGAAGGAAAACGCTCAACATACTGAACATAATCACTGACATTCATATGGCAATGTAAAACAGTCCCGTAGGCTGGTTTTGATACGGGTAAGATCTTGTTATCCTTAAACGGACCAAATAACTCAGCTTCTAGTTGTATTAATAATTACCTTGTAACCTGGAATTTTTCCCATTTCCCTCTCTCTGGTAAGGCGCGGGAATATTATCGTTTCACGTCGGTTCCCATCGGCTCACATCGCTCGTGATTGTCTAAGCCAGCAATAAAGCCCCTTTGTTGTTCCCAAACTCTCGCCATTGGTGTTTGAAAATGCAATTATTACGACGTTTTTTTCTTTATTCTTTTTTAATGATAACAGTACTAACTTGGAACAAGAGACTACCATTATAGGTCTTATAACAAAGTTATTTTTAGACATTGTACCCAGTTCTTCCGCGGATATTACTCGCGCGTTGCGTGGATGTTTTCGTGGAGAATCTATTTTGTGTCTCTTCGTTTCGTTTCAAAGAATAGAAAACCTCCAACGCTTTGGGGATGTTTTTCTTTAATATTTTGATTATACGCAAAGGAGCTCTAGCTCTCCGTATGTTTTAATACATTTCGAAATTTGAATAGGAGTTTAAATGACACGGATGTCCCCTGCATAAACATTAACAACTGTCTAAATACTTGACGACCATACTGCAACTCCCAACTGACAAATCAAGACGCAAACTACAATCCACGGAGAACTTTATTGACGATATTAAGACAGTAAAGATAGCTGACGACTACAAACTTGTGTGATTTTGATGTGAAATCACTGTTCCCAGTATTGCACGTCAGTTGGCTTTACATTGTATCGAGACCGCTATACAGTCCACCGTTAAACTAGCGTTACCCGGACAGAAGACATCATGGACTTACTGAACCTTAGCCTTTATACATCGACTAACTTTCAGTACAACGGTAAACACTACAAACGGTTGCATGGAACAGGATGGGGGCGTTGGTATCTTCGGTTTTGCAGATTTGGCCAATTTCAAGTTTGGTTGGTTTTTGTACTTAGAAACT
>JAHPZR010010622.1:7500-12500 GCA_019787425.1 Platygyra sinensis | reverse complement strand
ACACGAGGCGTAGCCGAGTGTGTCACTGATGTTCTTACCACATTTTGGCGTCTTCTGTGATCTATTACTGAATCAGACGCACGGCAATATGGAATCTATTTGTTTTATATAATAACGAAAAGCCTTTTTTTTATTTCAAAACACTTCAACATAACGCGAAAGCCGGCCTTTGCCCCGCCGGCTTTTGCCCACTTTCGCGAACACACAAAAAAAGCCATTTGACGTGATCTATGATCTATACAAAATGAAGCAATTTCATTGGTTACTATGCGTAGCAAAGAATTGTGATTGGTCGAGAAAAATCACGCCACTGTCAAACCTGACTCGAGCGTCGCTTCTCGTGGAATGAAAACTTACAGGGAAAGCAGAATTGAGCTGCGAAATCTACAAATCTTGAAGAAAATGCTGGAAAAATCAAGTCAGTTTTTGTCATCGGAGCAGCCCTGTGAGCCGAAAAGCTTGGACGTTGCCTTGAAAATCACAGGAGTTGAAAAAATACCCTCGGAAAACTTGTGGTTGCGGTCAACCTAGAGGCCATTTGATTCGAGTTTTGAATGAAAGGAGCGTAAATGACGGTGGAGATTTCTGTCTTCTGTGGTTGGTGATTCTCAAATCAGCTTGATATAGAGTCGGAGACACATTTTAGCTGCGATAAAATGTTCGTTGCTTTGCATGAAACGGACAGGACCATTCGCATCGGAAAGCAAGGTTATGTATTTATTTTACCGATTTTAAGAAGTGATGTTTTGATGTTTCATTCCTGACATCAATCAGTGTGTCAACGTTTGTTTTGACATTGGGAAGAGTTGAATTTTTTAAATAAATTAATCTCAGAAACATTTTGTTTACTGGGTTTGTTAAATTCGAGATAAAGCAATGGTTTTCGGCTTACCAAGACCAAGTTTGTGAGTGGTTTAGTCTCGCTCGACTGCCGACTGAGACTGCTCGAAAATTATTTCTGAATCATTTTCTTAAAGAAACGGCTTTATCTTTCGTTTTCTGGCTTCTCGAACCTGTTGAATGCCTCGGCAAGACTTTTTATTATCTTATCTTTTGCCCAGTCACGTAAAATATTATCCTTATTCTGAAAACTTTCCGCCATTTTAAAACGGCAGAGGGAAAAACTTTGTAACGATGACGTCAATCGTGCATCTGTCCTCTAATAGATCATAGCCGAGAACCAATCAAAATGCGAGAATAACTTAGGTTATTATTATAAACAGATACACTTGTTATATTTAATTGTGCAAAATTAAGATAAATGGTTTTATTATTAAATTCTGTATTATCAGAGTATAAGACATGCAAAACCATGATATACTTTTTCTTGTGCGTTAAATCTATATCATCAAGCTTGTAAAGAAGTCAAAATAAGGTATTTTACCTTCATAGAAACACTCGAAGTTGTCGAAGAATACTTAGAAATGTAGAAAAAAACTGATAAGTAACGAAAAAAGCCAATGAAGAGATCGAAGATATCATATTTGCCATTAGTTCAGTAAAAAAAAAAACAAAAAAAAAAACAATCGTACAGTTTAATTCCTGGATAATTTTTCTTTCATTTAGCAGATGACATAGATATTTCACTGTGTAAAGAGGGTGAAATGTCGATTATTGCTTGCCTACCTCTTGTTTCGTACTCAATATAACCAAATCCTTTAGGTTTACCGGCTCGGTTGGTCACCAACCGGACCTGATTACTTTCCCGTGCTACATGAAACATAAATTGAGTATAAAAAATCATAAATTATTAAAAATCCACAACACAAAAAAATTTCCTTTGGCTGCCGTTAGGTCGTCACGCTACGTCTCTATGAGAACAATTGCGTGACATTTAAGAAGATAGAAAAAACTATAAATGCATAACATTTCACGGTTAAAACGACATCATGATATGACAGAGAAAGAAGTATGACCTTACCTCTGTGAAACAAATTCTCTAACTCTGACTCTTTAACGTTAAATGGAAGATTGGAGACAAACACTGTTTCTTGTCCAGTGTCGTAGGAAACTGTGAAGAAAACATTGAAATGAATATTTTGTGTACAAAGAAAGCTCGCACTTTTCAATTTTGTTACTGTTAGCTGTCTAAGTTGATCAGGCAAGCGAGTACGGGAGGAGAAAAATAAAAACAAAGGAGGGACGAGCCGTTTTCCAACACTAATGCTGACTCAAGCCAGGGCTTGAGCGAGGACCACTCGATCTGGGGACCCACGCTTTACCAGTAGGCCATCCTGATAAACGATATTAATTTTATTTATCCAAGCTTGTCTGGGGTACATTGTATTTCTTCTTCACTGAAAAAAGTGATCTAATAATTTGAAACACCTATTGATATACATACAGAAGCAATGTGATAGTAAAGTTTATGACAAGCTCCGTGAGTGGCTACCTCAGCGGGTAAGATGGTAACGCTATCTTGCTTGCACGGGATTACCCGCTATGTCCCGCAACAAAAGTGTTCTTTTTCCATACAATATTTTATTGACCAAGCTGGTTAGGTCAAGGACGACTGGATATTGGTCTTGTTTTATGGACCTCTGCTTCGTCTCGGTCCATAAACTTTGCTAATTTCACGCCATACTGACCGAACAAGCTAGCACAAGAAGTTGAACTTGGATCTCATGATCTGTGAGCCCGTGGGCTAAAACGGACTTAAACCAACCTTGAATTGTGTTGGGTTTTTTAGATTTGTCCACAGAAGGCGAAATAAACATGGGTCTCCCGTCCAGCTTGGTTCTGTCCATAGATAGGGCTGCTTGAACTGAAGAACTAAATTGAAATAACAAAAACAAACAACAATGGTTCAGACGCTGTGAGGAAAAAACAAGCAAACCAAACAAAACACTTTACAGTGCTGTGGCACAGCACTGTAAAGTGTTTTGTTTGGTTTGCTTGTTTTTTCCTCACAGCGTCTGAACCATTGTTGTTTGTTTTTGTTATTTCAATTTAGTTCTTCAGTTCAAGCAGCCCTATCTATGGACAGAACCAAGCTGGACGGGAGACCCATGTTTATTTCGCCTTCTGTGGACAAATCTAAAAAACCCAACACAATTCAAGGTTGGTTTAAGTCCGTTTTAGCCCACGGGCTCACAGATCATGAGATCCAAGTTCAAACTTCTTGTGCTAAGCTTGTTCGGTCAGTATGGCGTGAAATTAGCAAAGTTTATGGACCGAGACGAAGCAGAGGTCCATAAAACAAGACCAATATCCAGTCGTCCTTGACCTAACCAGCTTGGTCAATAAAATATTGTATGGAAAAAGAACACTTTTGTTGCGGGACATAGCGGGTAATCCCGTGCAAGCAAGATAGCGTTACCATCTTACCCGCTGAGGTAGCCACTCACGGAGCTTGTCATAAACTTTACTATCACATTGCTTCTGTATGTATATCAATAGGTGTTTCAAATTATTAGATCACTTTTTTCAGTGAAGAAGAAATACAATGTACCCCAGACAAGCTTGGATAAATAAAATAAATATCGTTTATCAGGATGGCCTACTGGTAAAGCGTGGGTCCCCAGATCGAGTGGTCCTCGCTCAAGCCCTGGCTTGAGTCAGCATTAGTGTTGGAAAACGGCTCGTCCCTCCTTTGTTTTTATTTTTCTCCTCCCGTACTCGCTTGCCTGATCAACTTAGACAGCTAACAGTAACAAAATTGAAAAGTGCGAGCTTTCTTTGTACACAAAATATTCATTTCAATGTTTTCTTCACAGTTTCCTACGACACTGGACAAGAAACAGTGTTTGTCTCCAATCTTCCATTTAACGTTAAAGAGTCAGAGTTAGAGAATTTGTTTCACAGAGGTAAGGTCATACTTCTTTCTCTGTCATATCATGATGTCGTTTTAACCGTGAAATGTTATGCATTTATAGTTTTTTCTATCTTCTTAAATGTCACGCAATTGTTCTCATAGAGACGTAGCGTGACGACCTAACGGCAGCCAAAGGAAATTTTTTTGTGTTGTGGATTTTTAATAATTTATGATTTTTTATACTCAATTTATGTTTCATGTAGCACGGGAAAGTAATCAGGTCCGGTTGGTGACCAACCGAGCCGGTAAACCTAAAGGATTTGGTTATATTGAGTACGAAACAAGAGGTAGGCAAGCAATAATCGACATTTCACCCTCTTTACACAGTGAAATATCTATGTCATCTGCTAAATGAAAGAAAAATTATCCAGGAATTAAACTGTACGATTGTTTTTTTTTTTGTTTTTTTTTTTACTGAACTAATGGCAAATATGATATCTTCGATCTCTTCATTGGCTTTTTTCGTTACTTATCAGTTTTTTTCTACATTTCTAAGTATTCTTCGACAACTTCGAGTGTTTCTATGAAGGTAAAATACCTTATTTTGACTTCTTTACAAGCTTGATGATATAGATTTAACGCACAAGAAAAAGTATATCATGGTTTTGCATGTCTTATACTCTGATAATACAGAATTTAATAATAAAACCATTTATCTTAATTTTGCACAATTAAATATAACAAGTGTATCTGTTTATAATAATAACCTAAGTTATTCTCGCATTTTGATTGGTTCTCGGCTATGATCTATTAGAGGACAGATGCACGATTGACGTCATCATTACAAAGTTTTTCCCTCTGCCGTTTTAAAATGGCGGAAAGTTTTCAGAATAAGGATAATATTTTACGTGACTGGGCAAAAGATAAGATAATAAAAAGTCTTGCCGAGGCATTCAACAGGTTCGAGAAGCCAGAAAACGAAAGATAAAGCCGTTTCTTTAAGAAAATGATTCAGAAATAATTTTCGAGCAGTCTCAGTCGGCAGTCGAGCGAGACTAAACCACTCACAAACTTGGTCTTAGTAAGCCGAAAACCATTGCTTTATCTCGAATTTAACAAACCCAGTAAACAAAATGTTTCTGAGATTAATTTATTTAAAAAATTCAACTCTTCCCAATGTCAAAACAAACGTTGACACACTGATTGATGTCAGGAATGAAACATCAAAACATCACTTCTTAAAATC
>JAHPZR010010622.1:0-2500 GCA_019787425.1 Platygyra sinensis | reverse complement strand
ATCCTCGTTGTAAAAACCTGAGACACTCATCAGTGACGTAAAACAAAGGAGTGAAAATAATAGACTTTACCTTTAACAATAGCTACAAAAGCTACAAAGAAAAACTTCACAGGTTTTTACACCGAGGTAAACCCGAATTTTCATCTGTGTAGACACAATGGTAGTCACATTTTACAACCAAACTGCTTTATTTTACAACCGTGGCCAAACAAGCAGTCTTTCAGGCCTTTTAATATTTATTGATATATGATTATTTATAATTTATATCTACTCTTTTTTATTTTGATGTTATACAGGGCCCCCGTTGATACCAGTCCTGTGACTGAAGGGGTTACCCTGTTTAAATATCAATTATTATTATTATTATTATTATTATTTTCAAAGCTTTGCTATTTTGGCTGTTGTACACTAATTCAAAACTTGTATATATTATTATAAATCTTCTATTATTTTGTTTTCTATACTTGTGTTTTTTCTTTTTTTCTTCTACCTGAATAGTGTAAATAAAGGTTGCTATTGTTATTCCACTTGAACGGAGGGAATGAGCGCAATGTTATTCCCCGCCGCGACGAAAAGGCATTGAGCTATAGCAAAGAAGGAACGCTATATAAGTGGTCCCTTGGAATTACACGAGTTTTAGGGCGACTACAAGGTGTAAATTCCTTGGCAAAACCAAAGACTAAATGGGAGAAAACTCGCAAACCGCGCAAGACACTAAAATAACAGAAAATCCGCAGTTTCTAAGTACAAAAACCAACCAAACTTGAAATTGGCCAAATCTGCAAAACCGAAGATACCAACGCCCCCATCCTGTTCCATGCAACCGTTTGTAGTGTTTACCGTTGTACTGAAAGTTAGTCGATGTATAAAGGCTAAGGTTCAGTAAGTCCATGATGTCTTCTGTCCGGGTAACGCTAGTTTAACGGTGGACTGTATAGCGGTCTCGATACAATGTAAAGCCAACTGACGTGCAATACTGGGAACAGTGATTTCACATCAAAATCACACAAGTTTGTAGTCGTCAGCTATCTTTACTGTCTTAATATCGTCAATAAAGTTCTCCGTGGATTGTAGTTTGCGTCTTGATTTGTCAGTTGGGAGTTGCAGTATGGTCGTCAAGTATTTAGACAGTTGTTAATGTTTATGCAGGGGACATCCGTGTCATTTAAACTCCTATTCAAATTTCGAAATGTATTAAAACATACGGAGAGCTAGAGCTCCTTTGCGTATAATCAAAATATTAAAGAAAAACATCCCCAAAGCGTTGGAGGTTTTCTATTCTTTGAAACGAAACGAAGAGACACAAAATAGATTCTCCACGAAAACATCCACGCAACGCGCGAGTAATATCCGCGGAAGAACTGGGTACAATGTCTAAAAATAACTTTGTTATAAGACCTATAATGGTAGTCTCTTGTTCCAAGTTAGTACTGTTATCATTAAAAAAGAATAAAGAAAAAAACGTCGTAATAATTGCATTTTCAAACACCAATGGCGAGAGTTTGGGAACAACAAAGGGGCTTTATTGCTGGCTTAGACAATCACGAGCGATGTGAGCCGATGGGAACCGACGTGAAACGATAATATTCCCGCGCCTTACCAGAGAGAGGGAAATGGGAAAAATTCCAGGTTACAAGGTAATTATTAATACAACTAGAAGCTGAGTTATTTGGTCCGTTTAAGGATAACAAGATCTTACCCGTATCAAAACCAGCCTACGGGACTGTTTTACATTGCCATATGAATGTCAGTGATTATGTTCAGTATGTTGAGCGTTTTCCTTCAAAATTCCGTTCAAAGATCTTCAAATTTTCCAAAATTTCTCTCGCTTGCTACCATCAGGCTATTTGTTAAAAACATGTCAACGCACAAAAGCTCACAAAGGCAGTGAACCAGAGTTATTTCATTTTTAAGGCAAATCACAGCCTTCATAAGTTTCATTCATGACAATACGTTTCCTGTTTCCCTTTTTTTTCGTGATCCGAATGTTACCCGTGCATTTCAACACATTCCTCTGTGATCCATTTGAGGTCTTTTGATGAAATACATTTTCACGGCTCTTCAGCTGTGCTGTAATTCATTGATCATGAACATATTAAGGAGTGCAGAACGGCCATCCTTGTGTAATGTCGTTTCTTCTATTTATCAACTTTTTGTCCCTCATTTCGCCATGGCCGTATTTATGTGTATTTATTTAATAGCGAATTACATTATCGTATAAATAAACAGCGGGACATGTCGTTCGAATTCTCCTCAAATCTCTCGACTGTTGATCTTTCAAAACATTTAATCATGGCTTGGATCATTCGAAAATTCATACAGCTCGTCAATTTTGTGACTTCCAGTGTCTTCTATTTCTTTTTGGGCAATCGAGTATGGCTGAACCTGTATGAGCGGACACTTTCGGGAAATGAGACTTCTACAATTACAATTAGTATAAATTTACCGTAGTCTATTGTGAATCCGTGAATTTGATTGGTTATATTACCGTTGACTATCT
>JAHPZR010010621.1:0-19924 GCA_019787425.1 Platygyra sinensis | reverse complement strand
GAAGAAGCTATGGAGAGCTTAAGCAACGACGACGACATCTAGTCAAAATGAATTTATATTTTTCCAGCAAAATTCGCAATAATCTAGATGTCTAGCACGCCAACGGCTCTAAAACCATATCCGGGCTAAATATGCAATAGAAGCGTTCAATTCCAAGTAGAATGAATACGAAAAACTAGCCGTCATTTTATCATATTCAAGTCTCTAAGTACTCCTCTTTCAAAAAATAATTTTCATGCCTCACTATTGACTGCTGTTTGATCAAGTAAAAAGAAACTGAGGGCTTAACTCGACCTTTGCGTGTAGCAAAGACATAAACAATTTTTTAACGCTTTAGTTGAAATAGTTCAATGGTTTAAAACGTACTTCTGAGCGTTCGTTCGTCAGGTTGTTGAACTATGCACGAGACTACAAAAAATGTTCAATTATATGCGTTCCACAACGTATTACTTCAGTTGTACGTACTACCAAATGCATCATTAAATTTTATCCTTTTTTGCCTCTTCCAGACGTTGTCCTATGTTTTCTCTCGCCTTTTGTCGCGCTGCGCCGCAACTAAATGAACGCCTGGAAGAGGCTATAGAGGTCTGTTTATTTAAAATATTTCACCCATGGCGCAAACATATCGATTCTCTCATATTCAGGTCTCTAAGTATTCTTCTAACAAGAAATAATCTTGCTGCCCCACTATTAACTGTTGTTTTACTGAGTAAAACAAACTAATAGACAAAGTCGACGTTTACGTAAAGGACTTCATAATTTATTTGCTGTTTACATTTACACAGATATACGCACTTTTTAAACGCTTTACTTCAAATAGTTCAATGTCTTACAACGTACTTTCTAAGCCGCAGATGTTCTTTCGGTTGTTGAACTATGCACAAGATAACGCAAAATGTTCAATATACGTTCCGGAACATAATACTTTAGTGTAGTTGTACCTACTACTGCATGCATCAATAAATTTTATAATCTTTTCTTTCTACTTTCTTTCTTTTTTCGTCAGTACTACTTTACACGAAAGTTAAGAATCCACCGAAACCACTTCACCAACTGAATAATGCGGGACTAGCAAGCAAGGTTCAAAACAGTGATTTAAATTTGTGGTCAACAAATTAACAACAAAATTTAAATATGAGAAAAATAGAAGTGAGAAAAATATCTAAGAAATGACGTCATTCTTTTTACGTAAATTATAACTTAATATTCCAAATACTTACATAAATACTGCTTTATCTTAATGCTTTATCTCCAACTTTTTGTGTTCAGAGAACGATTCAGAACTCCTCAATACTTTTTTTATTTAATATTCGCTACAATTAAACTTCCCGACTTTACTGTTTACAAAGGCATTTCTAAAAATCTAGAAAGCGCTAACTAAGTTGTTGTCTTTCCTCCCAGGGGGGAGGGGCGAGGGTCTCCCATATAAAAAGTACGGGGGAGCTCGTGGGAAATTCCAAAACGACCCCCTAGGAGGTACCGGGAGTCTGTTTTATGGGTGTGCCTGAAATAGTTTTCACCCTTAGAGGTACCAACTCCAACGGAACACATTATTTCTTACCATATATATTTTTCGGCTTAATACCTCAAAGGTACCATAAAAGCTCCCGCGCTATGGACTTTCTGAGACTGAACACCGTAAAAGATACAAAACCGCGTTCTTAGCCCATGAAAGGTGTGACGAGTACCCCCCTCCCCCGGAGCTTTCCTCGTTTTCACTACAATACAAAAGGGCTTGTAGTAGTTTCGGTTACTACATACTATACGCTCGTCTTTTTAAGCAAGGCTCTGCGGTTTTTGTCTTTAAAGGCGTGGAGTACAGAGGGTTATGTTCGATATTCGGAAAATCTGAAGGTTCAAACGGCAAATCTAGGTCTTCTTTTGTCTTCCAAGGCTTTGCATAAGCGGGGTTATCTTCCATATTGAGAATCTTTGACGGTTCTAGCGACAAGTCCGAGTCTTCACTTGTTTGGTCTGGATCACGTGATATGCTATCTTTTACATGCTTGTCAACTTCGTCACCAGTTTCCCCCGGACCCTCGAGTACATTGTAGTCGTGGTTAACGGGTTCAGTGAAATCCTCATTCGAAACAGCTGGAAACATCAACAAAGAAAACCTAAGATACTTTTGTTCGGTGTTGAATAGGCCATTCCCGAGTTGCTTTTTACCTCAATATCAAAGCGAGTCTAGTGATAGGTGTTAAGTTAACCGTATACCTTCAGATCGGCAATTGTCTTCAAATGAAATCTCTAATGTAAAAATGAAATCATTGAAAAAGATGAAATATTGGCAGAGAAGCGTCGGTTTTAAGTTTTGGCCGGAAGCAAAAATTACCCGTCTGATTGACATATTTAGCGCTGTTTTCTCGAATCAATTTTTTCACTTGAAGCGGACAGTGTAAAGAGCTAACACTCATAGGGAATTTGTCCGATCCCCCCAAATTTTGACAGAGGGTAGATTAACACATAAACAACAAAAACGTGTCTGCGAACTTGTTCTTTCGAAATATTTTTTCAATAAGAACGATTTTTGTACAAACACTTCACATTTTTCTAATACTATTTCGAAAACGTTCCATAACTTTTCACCGTAACTGAGTATGGCAAAACGCAGACATGTTTTTTTTATCGCCTTGGGTCTGGAAACTGAGGAACAAATTAAATTAACGAAAAACAAAATTGAGTTTGACTTGTACCTTTGAAAAGGTGATTCGGACGCTCGCATTTAGAAGTCGTGAAAAATTCGACAATTCATTTTATTTCAAAATTACTGGTATACAGTCAACTCTCCGCTAACGGACACTCTCGTAAGCGGACAGCTCTACTTACGGACGGCTTTTTAAATCCCCGTTTTTACCTCTCAGTCAAACTTTCTATTTACACATTCCCGTAAACGGACACTCTCTCGTATGCGGACGCGGACACTTTTGAAAATGAAAATTGGATTTTTCTTTTGTTTACGCTCTCTCGTAAGCGGACACACCATGTACGTAATTGACTCTTGGCAATGAAATTTGTCTTTAATTTGCAATAAATCAACAAAAATATGACCTTTAACAGAGCAACAGAACAGCGGGGATCGCTTTTTTACAAATTTCAATTTGTCCGAGGCAAAGCAAGCTGTCCGTTCGTTGCTATTTTTGTCTACGCAATAAAACACAATTAACACCCGCTAATTAACTCTCCCGTAAGCGGACATCCACCCTATTTTTCTTTGGTGTCCGCTTACGGGAATAATTCTCGTAAGCGGACAGCTCTACTAACGGACACGTTTTTTTCAATTCCCGAGGGTGTCCGCTTACGAGAGAGTTGACTGTAATCGGAAAGGCAGCTCTGTAAGCTTTAATTTTGATATAGGAGTTTAGGTATCTACAGTTTAAACTGGAGCGCGCTACATTGCTTGGACGCGAGACACCCCTGGAGGTATACGGTAACCTTAAACCATACACTGAAAGAAAATGTGTTTTCCCTACAGGTTCATTTTTATGCAAGTCAAAACTCGTGTTCGTATCAAAGCTTTTGCACGAGGACAAACCTTATGGGTCGTGGTCATATCTAAAAACAATCGATAACCGTTTTTTTTGCCGCGGAGACCGGACTCTAATTTAGCGAATTCTGGATTATAACAGACACGTTTCACGCAACCAGTAACACGTAACATGACAATAACATTACCTACCCGTCTCTTCTTGTTCTAATG
Organism: Platygyra sinensis; assembly: GCA_019787425.1. NCBI lineage: Eukaryota > Metazoa > Cnidaria > Anthozoa > Scleractinia > Merulinidae > Platygyra > Platygyra sinensis. The sequence goes on along the minus strand of JAHPZR010010621.1, from coordinate 16,224 downwards.
TGTGGTATTCAGGTTGCCCTTCACCTTCTTCGCTGTTCATGTTCCCTTTGTCCTAGAAACAACAAAATCCGCTAACTTGTAATACTTTTTTACTTTTAAACGCTCGACCCGTTTAAGAGTGTGAACCAGACACAAAACTTAGGGACATGGATGTCCCTGATACATGTCCCCTCGTGTGAACGGCTCGCGATTTTGTCCCTGTTACATGCCCCTAAGAGATGTTCCTTCATGTTCCCTTCATGTTCACCGACTTCAAAGTGCTAGAGCCACCAAAAATCTATTCTTTTTTGGTTTGTGTTTCAAAACTATGGAACTGAACCACTCAGTGACCGAAGTTTTAAGCCTTCATTTCAAAAAGACACCTGTTTATTTTGACTGAGATTTTCCTAATTAATGGTCCGCCATTACTAACTTAAAATTATTGAATTTCATCATAGTAGCCCTTTAACAGTCCTACAGTATGGGAGTATTGCAAAATCAGTTTTCAAAATCAGATTCAATGAAAACTATTTGACAAAGAAACGTTGTACTAGAAAAATTAATAAAGTCTGCAGACAACCTCGTTCCCAGGGTCTATCATCTAACCGAGAGACCCTGGGAACGAGGTTGGTCTGCAGATGAGCCCAGTGGCTCATCAGGCTGAGCTTATCTCGGTTTCAGTAGCATGAAGTGACGTAGAGTATTTCTACTCCCCCCTGGATGGGATGCTAGTCCACCACAGGGTTACCCCCAGCATTAAATTTGCCGGTACCCATTTTACACCTGGTGGAGAGAGGCACCATGCGAGTGAAATATCTTGTCCAAGAATACAAGGCAATGTCCCCGGCCTGCGCTCGAACCCAGACCGCTCGATCCGGAGTTGAGCACTCTAACCTTGAGGCCACACTTGGACGAAACAAATTAAAAAGAGAAATCTTCGGGCTTTACACAGAGAGAATTTAAAAACTTTTCGCCTTAAAGCAACAAAATAATAATGGTCGAGTTAGAAAAAGTTTACTTAGCAGGGTGATAACACAAAATTATCTTGCCTCCTGACATATTGATGCCCTTACCTCAGCAGCTGGTTCTCCAGTGATCCGCGATGGTCTCGCATAATCAGGCTCCTGTGAGCCTTGCTCAAGTCCTCGTAAACTCTCATAAACAGACGCTCTGGTTTCCTTTCGTTTGTCCTTTGCACCATGCAGACAGCTATGCGGCACGCTAAGTCTCTGATAAACTGGGTTGTTGTGTTACAACTCGGGCAAATAAACACGCTATGAGGTCGCTTGCCTTGCACTAGTCTTTGATAATCAAGATCGTCGCTAGATTCCCTACGCTTCCATTATGAACTGTGCTGTTATCATATCATCTTCAACATGATGCTGATGGTCGCCAAATTGATTGTCTGTCTGGTTCATGTGCCTCTGCCAACTTGGTTAAGTCATTCTTCGATCCTGGCAAGGAACTGGACGAAGTTTCTTCTACTTTCGGATTTTTTAAAACTATCGAGCTTCCAGCTCCCTCGGCTATAGCTTCCCTCTCGCCATTTTGATACACGCCTCCAGCATCGACTTGTGTATTTGTGTTTCTGGCAAGCTCAGGTCTTGATGGTGAAGGTTCTGTGGTCGGTACTTGTACTGAAAACCGAGCCTCATAAACGTTTAGATTCAGAAAAACGGTGGCGTTTTTCCTCCACCTCATTGGTTCGGACTACCTGTAAATTAGTTTGTTTGATTGACAAATTGATCGTTTGATTGGGCTGAGTGTCTGTGAGTGAGTGAGTGAGTGAGTGAGTGATGTGAGTGAGTGAGTGAGTGAGTGAGTGAGTGAGTGAGTGAGTGAGTGAGTGAGTGAGTGAGTGAGTGAGTGAGTGAGTGAGTGAGTGAGTGAGTGAGTGAGTGAGTGAGTGAGTGAGTGAGTGAGTGAGTGAGTGAGTGAGTGAGTGAGTGAGTGAGTGAGTGAGTGAGTGAGTGAGTGAGTGAGTGAGTGAGTGAGTGAGTGAGTGAGTGAGTGAGTGTGTGAGTGAGTCAGTCAGTCAGTCAGTCAGTCAGTGAGTCAGTCAGTCAGTGAGTCAGTGAGTTGGTGAGTCAGTGAGTCGGTGAGTCGGTGATTGAGTGAGTGAGTGAGTGAGTGAGTGAGTGAGTGAGTGAGTGAGTGAGTGAGTGAGTGAGTGAGTGAGTGAGTGAGTGAGTGAGTGAGTGAGTGAGTGACTCACTGATTGACTGACGGATTGACTGACTGATTGATTGATTGATTGACTGACTGACCGACTGGTGACTGAATAACTGCTGACTGAGTACCTGACTGACTGACTGCTCACTGAGTACCTCACTGACTGACTGACTGACTGACTGACTGACGACTGACTAACTGATTGACTGTCTGTCTGCCTGTCTGTTTGCCTCACTGTACCCTTGCACAGAACAAACAAGGTTGCACAGAACATTACAACCTTGTGAAGATATGATTGACCATTGCAGTTATGCACACAACTTAAACAGTTGTGAAATTTAAGCCTGAAAAAACTCTGGCCTGAACGGGATTCAAACCCATATATCAGCAGTTCAAACTTATGAACTTTCATATATTCACTTGTATTCTTCACCTTTTACGGGTATATTACAAATTCACAAAGTGGCTAGCTCCCAGTTGGCTTCATAGCTCAGTTGGTAGAACACTGCACTGGTATCACAGAGGTCATGGGTTCAAATCACGTTCAGGCCTGGATTATTTTCAGGCTTTAATTTCTCAACTGCTTAAGTTGTGTGCATAACTGTGATCAACAATCATATCTTCATATCATTCTCTGCAGTTCAAATATATGAACTTGTATCACAACATTGTGTTACTTTCTTTGCACTTGCAAAAAAAACAGCTGTTTCCTGACTGAGTAAAACAACCCTCAGTTTGTGAAGCAACTCTTCAGCATTACTGAATACTTACCAGCCGATCCCTTGCCACAAGGAAAAATGTCAGACACTTCAGCATACAATGGCTCTTCTTGAATTCTGAAAGCCTTCACAGGAGACAAAACAGTATCAGACCAGAAGCTTTCTCACCACAATATAAAATTCAGGTCTAACACAAAGTCTAGTTTTGGCTCTCTCTTTCTCTGTTATGTAACGCTACACTAACGCAAGACGGCATTGCGCGACAGGAAAATGATCAAATAATACACAACAGTCATTGTAAGATGATTATTAAACTAACAGGGCTTACCTGAGCGCCAGGGTTTCTTACCACTGCAAATGTCATGAAACAAAGAGTTGTTATAAGTAAAATGTTATTATCCAGTTAGAGTAAAGATCAAGTTTAACCTCACATAAACATAGTGTGATTTATTGCAATGTTCAACTGTGGCTCTTAAACAGCTGAATCTGAGAAACATCTTGCTAGGAGCAGCAAGAGGCGGTTGAATTGAAGCCCAATGTGGCTCAGACCGTTCTTTGCATTTCTATTGCATTTTTAACATCATCAAACTCATAAGTTTTAAAACAGCTAGGACCGTAAAGCGTGCAAAGGGTAACACCCACAATACTCTCTAGCAAAAAGCAAGGAATGTTTGATGGGCACAATATTCTCTAGCAAAAAAACAGGAATGTTTGACAATAAAATTTTTTATCAGTTTTGTGACAATTCTAAAATCCCATCATGCACCTACTATTTGAAAGAATAAATAATTATTGGTTTTGACACAATAAACATTCCAGACATATTTTAGGTGTTCACTGTTTTCTGAGTTTGACAGTAACTATTTAATATGTTATTATCGATATATTTTGCTGAAAAAGAGAACTAAATTACTTACCATCAACGTCATGGCCAAGATTTCTTGCTTGAAGTGCTCTGGAGAAAATAAAACATGAACTGCATGTGGTTATTTACGAATAAGTTCATGCATAACATACATCTAATGTATCAAAGAACCCTGCAAGGACATGAGATCTTCAAGAACACAAGATAAGCATAAAAATTGCTCAAGGCATATAGCCAAGAGCAACTCTAGCTTCTAATGAGTACTCTCCAAACTTCCCAAGTGCATCATCTGTAACTAATTGATGTCAAATAAATTTTATAACACCAGGAACATTTTGCCGTTATGTCTGTCCACAAAATTTGTTGTATTATAGTGCACAAGCCTTCAATAAATTGTTAACATCCATTCGATGACTCTGTAGCTCTAGTTTCAAAATGGCTTTGTGGGATTATGAAGAAAAGAAAAAATTAAAAGTTGGGGCCTTCACTATTGTATCCTATTGTGCAGTTCCAGAAAATATCCATGCCCCCTCCCTCCTCCACCCACCACACAGGAGGGATTGGCATTTCCTGGGGATGAGGGGTGGGGATTCTGCAAGACCAAAAAGTTCAAGAATTGTATGAAGTTTATTACTAATTTCCAGAGGAGTGAGGGGTGGTTCTTTTAAAAAAATCCCTTCCATGAGGAAGGTATTGCCAATTTCTGGAACCATACATTTTCAAAGAAAATAGGCTACTGACTCTGATGGGACCTATATATAAACATGGCTCCATTTGGTTTTGGCCTCAGGAATGGTCATCTAATGGATAGCAGTATGTGGCACCATTTAACAATTAGAACCATGGCCCTCTCGGGCTACTGGTCAATAGCCCATGAGGTGAAGCCGAATGGGCTATTGACCCGTGGCCCTTGCGGGCAAAGGGTCTAATTGTTTTAGTATCACCCAACTAGTAGGACAGAAAAGTCAATAATAAAGTTAGCAAATGCAAGTTGAAGAAATATTTATTTGGGAATAAAACGAAAGAAAAACCGGCGAATTTCGCTACTTGATGACTATTACTAATAGTCCTCTGGTAGCATAGCCAATCAAAATGCAGGATTTGCATTAGTCCACTAGTTGGGTGATACTAAAGATTCATCAGACAATCAACTCCAAAACTAGCAGTCAAATACTAGGGACAGTATAACCAGCGATAAGTTCGTTCATTGAAACTTGACGTATGAAAATTGATGTCTTCAGTTGCTATAACTATAGTATTAATAACATTAATGACATCACCTTGGTCTACACATATATGTATATCGGTATACCAACAAAACTGTACAAATAAGAGACATGAGGACCAGAGCTGTTCCACCAATTGCAATCGCCACAATGTCAGGCTGTGAATCAATTGTGAGAGTTTACTGCAGTTACAAAGTGTCATCATGCATGGCCCCATCACAAGGGTTTCATTAAGGGCTGGGCACTGGGCAAATTGACCAGCTGTGAGAACGATGTTTGACCATCCAGCAAAAAGTTTTTCATTATTCAGAGAAGTTCAGTTCTAATAGTTTTGCCCGCTTGTGAAAACCAATAGGCCATGTTACAGTTGTGAGCTTAGTTACCTGGCCATGCATGAATGCTAGAGAGGTTGAAGGTGACCTTGCTTTGATACAGACCTCTATGCTTTTGTCATGTAAATGCTAACTAGTGAGCATAAGAACAACTTGATTTACATGACAAAAACAGTGAGGTCTGTAACAAGGTCACCTCCAGCCTCGCTGCCATTCAAAGGCCAGGTCACTTATGCACATAACTGTAAAATGGTCTATTGCCCTCCTGGTGAAAACATTCATGAAACCCCTACAATCAGGCTCAAACCACCGACGATATATCAATCATGATTGTTTCAACTGTAACAAGTTGGGTTTAGTTAAGACACTAATAAGACACTTTTCCAATGGTTGACAAATTGTTGCTCCGCAACATTTTATAAGGATCAAGAACAGATGAGCTCAGTTGTGTGTTTATTAGCCTTTTTAAATGAGAATACTTTTGAAAAAAGTGTTTTAAAATTGAAGTGCAAACCACTAAATGAGTACAGTACATGCCTGGTGAGTTTCAAACTCATTTCATACCAGTTGAGCGAGATGATCAACTAAATAGACCATTTTACAGTTGTCATCTCGATGACCTGGCCTTTGAATGGCAGTGAGGCTGGCTGGAGTTGACCTTGTTTTGATACCGACCTCTCTGCTTTTGTCATGTAAAAGTACCTAGTTAGCATAAGAACAAGTAGATTTACACAACAAAAGCAGTGAGGTCTGTATCAAAACAACGTCATTTCCAGCCTCGCTGCTATTTAGTGGCCAGGTCATCAAGTAGACAACCGTAAAATGGTCTGTTAACCACAACTGAAAAATTAATAGTAAAAATAGAAAAAAAAAATAGAAAAATGAAAAATTAATGGTTTTCTCCAAATAGTTAACAACTATTCACCTCAGTGTCGGTGTCTAGTGTTGGATATTTACCTGGCCGCTTTGCGGCTCAGTAAATATCCACTGCTAGCCACCTCCACTTCGGTGAATAGTTGTTAACTATTTGGAGAAAACCATTAATTTTTCATTTTTCTATTTTTTTTTTCTATTTTTACTATTAATTTTTCAGTTGTGGTTAACAGACCATTTTACGGTTGTCTACTTGATGACCTGGCCACTAAATAGCAGCGAGGCTGGAAATGACGTTGTTTTGATACAGACCTCACTGCTTTTGTTGTGTAAATCTACTTGTTCTTATGCTAACTAGGTACTTTTACATGACAAAAGCAGAGAGGTCGGTATCAAAACAAGGTCAACTCCAGCCAGCCTCACTGCCATTCAAAGGCCAGGTCATCGAGATGACAACTGTAAAATGGTCTATTTAGTTGATCATCTCGCTCAACTGGTATGAAATGAGTTTGAAACTCACCAGGCATGTACTGTACTCATTTAGTGGTTTGCACTTCAATTTTAAAACACTTTTTTCAAAAGTATTCTCATTTAAAAAGGCTAATAAACACACAACTGAGCTCATCTGTTCTTGATCCTTATAAAATGTTGCGGAGCAACAATTTGTCAACCATTGGAAAAGTGTCTTATTAGTGTCTTAACTAAACCCAACTTGTTACAGTTGAAACAATCATGATTGATATATCGTCGGTGGTTTGAGCCTGATTGTAGGGGTTTCATGAATGTTTTCACCAGGAGGGCAATAGACCATTTTACAGTTATGTGCATAAGTGACCTGGCCTTTGAATGGCAGCGAGGCTGGAGGTGACCTTGTTACAGACCTCACTGTTTTTGTCATGTAAATCAAGTTGTTCTTATGCTCACTAGTTAGCATTTACATGACAAAAGCATAGAGGTCTGTATCAAAGCAAGGTCACCTTCAACCTCTCTAGCATTCATGCATGGCCAGGTAACTAAGCTCACAACTGTAACATGGCCTATTGGTTTTCACAAGCGGGCAAAACTATTAGAACTGAACTTCTCTGAATAATGAAAAACTTTTTGCTGGATGGTCAAACATCGTTCTCACAGCTGGTCAATTTGCCCAGTGCCCAGCCCTTAATGAAACCCTTGTGATGGGGCCATGCATGATGACACTTTGTAACTGCAGTAAACTCTCACAATTGATTCACAGCCTGACATTGTGGCGATTGCAATTGGTGGAACAGCTCTGGTCCTCATGTCTCTTATTTGTACAGTTTTGTTGGTATACCGATATACATATATGTGTAGACCAAGGTGATGTCATTAATGTTATTAATACTATAGTTATAGCAACTGAAGACATCAATTTTCATACGTCAAGTTTCAATGAACGAACTTATCGCTGGTTATACTGTCCCTAGTATTTGACTGCTAGTTTTGGAGTTGATTGTCTGATGAATCTTTAGTATCACCCAACTAGTGGACTAATGCAAATCCTGCATTTTGATTGGCTATGCTACCAGAGGACTATTAGTAATAGTCATCAAGTAGCGAAATTCGCCGGTTTTTCTTTCGTTTTATTCCCAAATAAATATTTCTTCAACTTGCATTTGCTAACTTTATTATTGACTTTTCTGTCCTACTAGTTGGGTGATACTAAAACAATTAGACCCTTTGCCCGCAAGGGCCACGGGTCAATAGCCCATTCGGCTTCACCTCATGGGCTATTGACCAGTAGCCCGAGAGGGCCATGGTTCTAATTGTTAAATGGTGCCACATACTGCTATCCATTAGATGACCATTCCTGAGGCCAAAACCAAATGGAGCCATGTTTATATATAGGTCCCATCAGAGTCAGTAGCCTATTTTCTTTGAAAATGTATGGTTCCAGAAATTGGCAATACCTTCCTCATGGAAGGGATTTTTTTAAAAGAACCACCCCTCACTCCTCTGGAAATTAGTAATAAACTTCATACAATTCTTGAACTTTTTGGTCTTGCAGAATCCCCACCCCTCATCCCCAGGAAATGCCAATCCCTCCTGTGTGGTGGGTGGAGGAGGGAGGGGGCATGGATATTTTCTGGAACTGCACAATAGGATACAATAGTGAAGGCCCCAACTTTTAATTTTTTCTTTTCTTCATAATCCCACAAAGCCATTTTGAAACTAGAGCTACAGAGTCATCGAATGGATGTTAACAATTTATTGAAGGCTTGTGCACTATAATACAACAAATTTTGTGGACAGACATAACGGCAAAATGTTCCTGGTGTTATAAAATTTATTTGACATCAATTAGTTACAGATGATGCACTTGGGAAGTTTGGAGAGTACTCATTAGAAGCTAGAGTTGCTCTTGGCTATATGCCTTGAGCAATTTTTATGCTTATCTTGTGTTCTTGAAGATCTCATGTCCTTGCAGGGTTCTTTGATACATTAGATGTATGTTATGCATGAACTTATTCGTAAATAACCACATGCAGTTCATGTTTTATTTTCTCCAGAGCACTTCAAGCAAGAAATCTTGGCCATGACGTTGATGGTAAGTAATTTAGTTCTCTTTTTCAGCAAAATATATCGATAATAACATATTAAATAGTTACTGTCAAACTCAGAAAACAGTGAACACCTAAAATATGTCTGGAATGTTTATTGTGTCAAAACCAATAATTATTTATTCTTTCAAATAGTAGGTGCATGATGGGATTTTAGAATTGTCACAAAACTGATAAAAAATTTTATTGTCAAACATTCCTGTTTTTTGCTAGAGAATATTGTGCCCATCAAACATTCCTTGCTTTTTGCTAGAGAGTATTGTGGGTGTTACCCTTTGCACGCTTTACGGTCCTAGCTGTTTTAAAACTTATGAGTTTGATGATGTTAAAAATGCAATAGAAATGCAAAGAACGGTCTGAGCCACATTGGGCTTCAATTCAACCGCCTCTTGCTGCTCCTAGCAAGATGTTTCTCAGATTCAGCTGTTTAAGAGCCACAGTTGAACATTGCAATAAATCACACTATGTTTATGTGAGGTTAAACTTGATCTTTACTCTAACTGGATAATAACATTTTACTTATAACAACTCTTTGTTTCATGACATTTGCAGTGGTAAGAAACCCTGGCGCTCAGGTAAGCCCTGTTAGTTTAATAATCATCTTACAATGACTGTTGTGTATTATTTGATCATTTTCCTGTCGCGCAATGCCGTCTTGCGTTAGTGTAGCGTTACATAACAGAGAAAGAGAGAGCCAAAACTAGACTTTGTGTTAGACCTGAATTTTATATTGTGGTGAGAAAGCTTCTGGTCTGATACTGTTTTGTCTCCTGTGAAGGCTTTCAGAATTCAAGAAGAGCCATTGTATGCTGAAGTGTCTGACATTTTTCCTTGTGGCAAGGGATCGGCTGGTAAGTATTCAGTAATGCTGAAGAGTTGCTTCACAAACTGAGGGTTGTTTTACTCAGTCAGGAAACAGCTGTTTTTTTTGCAAGTGCAAAGAAAGTAACACAATGTTGTGATACAAGTTCATATATTTGAACTGCAGAGAATGATATGAAGATATGATTGTTGATCACAGTTATGCACACAACTTAAGCAGTTGAGAAATTAAAGCCTGAAAATAATCCAGGCCTGAACGTGATTTGAACCCATGACCTCTGTGATACCAGTGCAGTGTTCTACCAACTGAGCTATGAAGCCAACTGGGAGCTAGCCACTTTGTGAATTTGTAATATACCCGTAAAAGGTGAAGAATACAAGTGAATATATGAAAGTTCATAAGTTTGAACTGCTGATATATGGGTTTGAATCCCGTTCAGGCCAGAGTTTTTTCAGGCTTAAATTTCACAACTGTTTAAGTTGTGTGCATAACTGCAATGGTCAATCATATCTTCACAAGGTTGTAATGTTCTGTGCAACCTTGTTTGTTCTGTGCAAGGGTACAGTGAGGCAAACAGACAGGCAGACAGACAGTCAATCAGTTAGTCAGTCGTCAGTCAGTCAGTCAGTCAGTCAGTCAGTGAGGTACTCAGTGAGCAGTCAGTCAGTCAGGTACTCAGTCAGCAGTTATTCAGTCACCAGTCGGTCAGTCAGTCAATCAATCAATCAATCAGTCAGTCAATCCGTCAGTCAATCAGTGAGTCACTCACTCACTCACTCACTCACTCACTCACTCACTCACTCACTCACTCACTCACTCACTCACTCACTCACTCACTCACTCACTCACTCACTCAATCACCGACTCACCGACTCACTGACTCACCAACTCACTGACTCACTGACTGACTGACTCACTGACTGACTGACTGACTGACTGACTCACTCACACACTCACTCACTCACTCACTCACTCACTCACTCACTCACTCACTCACTCACTCACTCACTCACTCACTCACTCACTCACTCACTCACTCACTCACTCACTCACTCACTCACTCACTCACTCACTCACTCACTCACTCACTCACTCACTCACTCACTCACTCACTCACTCACTCACTCACTCACTCACTCACTCACTCACTCACTCACTCACTCACATCACTCACTCACTCACTCACTCACATCACAGACACTCAGCCCAATCAAACGATCAATTTGTCAATCAAAACAAACTAATTTACAGGGTAGTCCAACCAATGAGGTGGAGGAAAAACGCCACCGTTTTTCTGAATCTAAACGTTTATGAGGCTCGGTTTTCAGTACAAGTACCGACCACAGAACCTTCACCATCAAGACCTGAGCTTGCCAGAAACACAAATACACAAGTCGATGCTGGAGGCGTGTATCAAAATGGCGAGAGGGAAGCTATAGCCGAGGGAGCTGGAAGCTCGATAGTTTTAAAAAATCCGAAAGTAGAAGAAACTTCGTCCAGTTCCTTGCCAGGATCGAAGAATGACTTAACCAAGTTGGCAGAGGCACATGAACCAGACAGACAATCAATTGGCGACCATCAGCATCATGTTGAAGATGATATGATAACAGCACAGTTCATAATGGAAGCGTAGGGAATCTAGCGACGATCTTGATTATCAAAGACTAGTGCAAGGCAAGCGACCTCATAGCGTGTTTATTTGCCCGAGTTGTAACACAACAACCCAGTTTATCAGAGACTTAGCGTGCCGCATAGCTGTCTGCATGGTGCAAAGGACAAACGAAAGGAAACCAGAGCGTCTGTTTATGAGAGTTTACGAGGACTTGAGCAAGGCTCACAGGAGCCTGATTATGCGAGACCATCGCGGATCACTGGAGAACCAGCTGCTGAGGTAAGGGCATCAATATGTCAGGAGGCAAGATAATTTTGTGTTATCACCCTGCTAAGTAAACTTTTTCTAACTCGACCATTATTATTTTGTTGCTTTAAGGCGAAAAGTTTTTAAATTCTCTCTGTGTAAAGCCCGAAGATTTTCTTTTTTAATTTGTTTCGTCCAAGTGTGGCCTCAAGGTTAGAGTGCTCAACTCCGGATCGAGCGGTCTGGGTTCGAGCGCAGGCCGGGGACATTGCCTTGTATTCTTGGACAAGATATTTCACTCGCATGGTGCCTCTCTCCACCAGGTGTAAAATGGGTACCGGCAAATTTAATGCTGGGGGTAACCCTGTGGTGGACTAGCATCCCATCCAGGGGGGAGTAGAAATACTCTACGTCACTTCATGCTACTGAAACCGAGATAAGCTCAGCCTGATGAGCCACTGGGCTCATCTGCAGACCAACCTCGTTCCCAGGGTCTCTCGGTTAGATGATAGACCCTGGGAACGAGGTTGTCTGCAGACTTTATTAATTTTTCTAGTACAACGTTTCTTTGTCAAATAGTTTTCATTGAATCTGATTTTGAAAACTGATTTTGCAATACTCCCATACTGTAGGACTGTTAAAGGGCTACTATGATGAAATTCAATAATTTTAAGTTAGTAATGGCGGACCATTAATTAGGAAAATCTCAGTCAAAATAAACAGGTGTCTTTTTGAAATGAAGGCTTAAAACTTCGGTCACTGAGTGGTTCAGTTCCATAGTTTTGAAACACAAACCAAAAAAGAATAGATTTTTGGTGGCTCTAGCACTTTGAAGTCGGTGAACATGAAGGGAACATGAAGGAACATCTCTTAGGGGCATGTAACAGGGACAAAATCGCGAGCCGTTCACACGAGGGGACATGTATCAGGGACATCCATGTCCTAAGTTTTGTGTCTGGTTCACACTCTTAAAACGGGTCGAGCGTTTAAAAGTAAAAAAGTATTACAAGTTAGCGGATTTTGTTGTTTCTAGGACAAAGGGAACATGAACAGCGAAGAAGGTGAAGGGCAACCTGAATACCACACATTAGAACAAGAAGAGACGGGTAGGTAATGTTATTGTCATGTTACGTGTTACTGGTTGCGTGAAACGTGTCTGTTATAATCCAGAATTCGCTAAATTAGAGTCCGGTCTCCGCGGCAAAAAAAACGGTTATCGATTGTTTTTAGATATGACCACGACCCATAAGGTTTGTCCTCGTGCAAAAGCTTTGATACGAACACGAGTTTTGACTTGCATAAAAATGAACCTGTAGGGAAAACACATTTTCTTTCAGTGTATGGTTTAAGGTTACCGTATACCTCCAGGGGATGCGGTCTCGCGTCCAAGCAATGTAGCGCGTCCAGTTTAAACTGTAGATACCTAAACTCCTATATCAAAATTAAAGCTTACAGAGCTGCCTTTCCGATTACAGTCAACTCTCTCGTAAGCGGACACCCTCGGGAATTGAAAAAACGTGTCCGTTAGTAGAGCTGTCCGCTTACGAGAATTATTCCCGTAAGCGGACACCAAAGAAAAATAGGGTGGATGTCCGCTTACGGGAGAGTTAATTAGCGGGTGTTAATTGTGTTTTATTGCGTAGACAAAAATAGCAACGAACGGACAGCTTGCTTTGCCTCGGACAAATTGAAATTTGTAAAAAAGCGATCCCCGCTGTTCTGTTGCTCTGTTAAAGGTCATATTTTTGTTGATTTATTGCAAATTAAAGACAAATTTCATTGCCAAGAGTCAATTACGTACATGGTGTGTCCGCTTACGAGAGAGCGTAAACAAAAGAAAAATCCAATTTTCATTTTCAAAAGTGTCCGCGTCCGCATACGAGAGAGTGTCCGTTTACGGGAATGTGTAAATAGAAAGTTTGACTGAGAGGTAAAAACGGGGATTTAAAAAGCCGTCCGTAAGTAGAGCTGTCCGCTTACGAGAGTGTCCGTTAGCGGAGAGTTGACTGTATACCAGTAATTTTGAAATAAAATGAATTGTCGAATTTTTCACGACTTCTAAATGCGAGCGTCCGAATCACCTTTTCAAAGGTACAAGTCAAACTCAATTTTGTTTTTCGTTAATTTAATTTGTTCCTCAGTTTCCAGACCCAAGGCGATAAAAAAAACATGTCTGCGTTTTGCCATACTCAGTTACGGTGAAAAGTTATGGAACGTTTTCGAAATAGTATTAGAAAAATGTGAAGTGTTTGTACAAAAATCGTTCTTATTGAAAAAATATTTCGAAAGAACAAGTTCGCAGACACGTTTTTGTTGTTTATGTGTTAATCTACCCTCTGTCAAAATTTGGGGGGATCGGACAAATTCCCTATGAGTGTTAGCTCTTTACACTGTCCGCTTCAAGTGAAAAAATTGATTCGAGAAAACAGCGCTAAATATGTCAATCAGACGGGTAATTTTTGCTTCCGGCCAAAACTTAAAACCGACGCTTCTCTGCCAATATTTCATCTTTTTCAATGATTTCATTTTTACATTAGAGATTTCATTTGAAGACAATTGCCGATCTGAAGGTATACGGTTAACTTAACACCTATCACTAGACTCGCTTTGATATTGAGGTAAAAAGCAACTCGGGAATGGCCTATTCAACACCGAACAAAAGTATCTTAGGTTTTCTTTGTTGATGTTTCCAGCTGTTTCGAATGAGGATTTCACTGAACCCGTTAACCACGACTACAATGTACTCGAGGGTCCGGGGGAAACTGGTGACGAAGTTGACAAGCATGTAAAAGATAGCATATCACGTGATCCAGACCAAACAAGTGAAGACTCGGACTTGTCGCTAGAACCGTCAAAGATTCTCAATATGGAAGATAACCCCGCTTATGCAAAGCCTTGGAAGACAAAAGAAGACCTAGATTTGCCGTTTGAACCTTCAGATTTTCCGAATATCGAACATAACCCTCTGTACTCCACGCCTTTAAAGACAAAAACCGCAGAGCCTTGCTTAAAAAGACGAGCGTATAGTATGTAGTAACCGAAACTACTACAAGCCCTTTTGTATTGTAGTGAAAACGAGGAAAGCTCCGGGGGAGGGGGGTACTCGTCACACCTTTCATGGGCTAAGAACGCGGTTTTGTATCTTTTACGGTGTTCAGTCTCAGAAAGTCCATAGCGCGGGAGCTTTTATGGTACCTTTGAGGTATTAAGCCGAAAAATATATATGGTAAGAAATAATGTGTTCCGTTGGAGTTGGTACCTCTAAGGGTGAAAACTATTTCAGGCACACCCATAAAACAGACTCCCGGTACCTCCTAGGGGGTCGTTTTGGAATTTCCCACGAGCTCCCCCGTACTTTTTATATGGGAGACCCTCGCCCCTCCCCCCTGGGAGGAAAGACAACAACTTAGTTAGCGCTTTCTAGATTTTTAGAAATGCCTTTGTAAACAGTAAAGTCGGGAAGTTTAATTGTAGCGAATATTAAATAAAAAAAAGTATTGAGGAGTTCTGAATCGTTCTCTGAACACAAAAAGTTGGAGATAAAGCATTAAGATAAAGCAGTATTTATGTAAGTATTTGGAATATTAAGTTATAATTTACGTAAAAAGAATGACGTCATTTCTTAGATATTTTTCTCACTTCTATTTTTCTCATATTTAAATTTTGTTGTTAATTTGTTGACCACAAATTTAAATCACTGTTTTGAACCTTGCTTGCTAGTCCCGCATTATTCAGTTGGTGAAGTGGTTTCGGTGGATTCTTAACTTTCGTGTAAAGTAGTACTGACGAAAAAAGAAAGAAAGTAGAAAGAAAAGATTATAAAATTTATTGATGCATGCAGTAGTAGGTACAACTACACTAAAGTATTATGTTCCGGAACGTATATTGAACATTTTGCGTTATCTTGTGCATAGTTCAACAACCGAAAGAACATCTGCGGCTTAGAAAGTACGTTGTAAGACATTGAACTATTTGAAGTAAAGCGTTTAAAAAGTGCGTATATCTGTGTAAATGTAAACAGCAAATAAATTATGAAGTCCTTTACGTAAACGTCGACTTTGTCTATTAGTTTGTTTTACTCAGTAAAACAACAGTTAATAGTGGGGCAGCAAGATTATTTCTTGTTAGAAGAATACTTAGAGACCTGAATATGAGAGAATCGATATGTTTGCGCCATGGGTGAAATATTTTAAATAAACAGACCTCTATAGCCTCTTCCAGGCGTTCATTTAGTTGCGGCGCAGCGCGACAAAAGGCGAGAGAAAACATAGGACAACGTCTGGAAGAGGCAAAAAAGGATAAAATTTAATGATGCATTTGGTAGTACGTACAACTGAAGTAATACGTTGTGGAACGCATATAATTGAACATTTTTTGTAGTCTCGTGCATAGTTCAACAACCTGACGAACGAACGCTCAGAAGTACGTTTTAAACCATTGAACTATTTCAACTAAAGCGTTAAAAAATTGTTTATGTCTTTGCTACACGCAAAGGTCGAGTTAAGCCCTCAGTTTCTTTTTACTTGATCAAACAGCAGTCAATAGTGAGGCATGAAAATTATTTTTTGAAAGAGGAGTACTTAGAGACTTGAATATGATAAAATGACGGCTAGTTTTTCGTATTCATTCTACTTGGAATTGAACGCTTCTATTGCATATTTAGCCCGGATATGGTTTTAGAGCCGTTGGCGTGCTAGACATCTAGATTATTGCGAATTTTGCTGGAAAAATATAAATTCATTTTGACTAGATGTCGTCGTCGTTGCTTAAGCTCTCCATAGCTTCTTCAGGGCGCTAA
>JAHPZR010010620.1:0-13049 GCA_019787425.1 Platygyra sinensis | reverse complement strand
ACCGTGAAGGGTGAATGGTTTTTCGCGCATGTTTATTTTTCAAACGAAGCTTGGCCCGGGGTGTCATGCGACTTCAGGAAGATGGAGGCGCTAAAAGGACGATCCTATCGCACTGGAACATAGGCGGCTCAAGCTTTCGTTGTCAGAGGAGTTATATTTTTGGAGCAACTTCAGAATACCCGACCACTCCATTTACATGTGTCGGTGTGCTTTGAAGAACGAGGAATATAACAATAGTTGCTATTCTTATTCAATGAGATGCTAATAAAGTGGCCGGGGATAATGCGAACGATCAGCTTGTGAAACGTGACAAAGTTACCGCCGTCATCTTCTATTACACAACGACCGAGTTTCATTACGCGAAACGTGACTCTCCCCAATCAGAATATGGAGGTGTTAACATGAGGTCAATTATTTTTAGTACACAAATATCAAATTTCGGCTAAAAGAAGGGCTAAATTGGTCTAAAACGTTTTTTAACGTCTTTACCATACATAACATCCATACGCTGAGTCACGTTTCCGCGCAATTAAACTCGGTTGTTATGTAATAGTAGATGACGCGAGCTGACGTTATCACTACAGATGTACAGCGCCGCAAATGATCCCCGACCGCAAATGATCCCCAGACCGGAAATGATCCCCAAATTGGACCGCAAATGATCCCGAACCGCAAATGATCCGAGACCGCAAATGATCCCCGCCGAAAAACGAGGAATGGCATGGAGTTTGGTTTCCTGGATTTTTCCTATTTTTTATTCTATATATTTTTACATTCATTTAGTTTCATCATCTAAACGATTAATTAGATAAACATAAAGAAAAGATATTCTGTTGAAAGTAAACTATAATTTGAATATAATTTTCATGACAAATTCGTCTTATTTTCTCTTGACAATTCTTTTGGAAAATACAGAAAAAATCAAAGCTCGCAGACAGCAATATTATTTCTCAGCAAGCTCGGTCTACAACAATAATAGCTTAATGCTACCAAAACTAAGACACAAAAATCTTCAGTGGATTTAATTTTAATGCCATTTCCATGTTAAATAATCTGTTTTCAAATCCTCATCATAATAAGACCCCAAAGGCGCGAGAAAAAAATACCAAAGCAACTGTTAATACCAACAGTAACAGCTTTCGCGATATGTTCATGACCTTTTAGTTCGAGCGAATGAGCTAGAAATTCTGCTTCCCAACTCTACAAACCAGTTTGACTTTTATTTCGCATCTGCAACTTACAGCCAGAAATTCTGGACAAGAGCACTGCTTGGTCAACTTACATAGTATGTAGAGCGACTCAACACTTACCTTCATTACCCGTGGGAAAAATGCGAAAAACCGCATATTATTACACACTAGAAGTAAAATGGCAGCCGTAAGCTGGTTTCGTGTAAGATTCTTAGACTAAAGAAGTCTTGCTTCATGAGAAACGGCCGGATAGGTTACACCGCTACAACCACGAACTAGAATCCGGTAGGATTTCTTGCTACCGACTTTCAACATCGATGACAAAAGTATTGTAATTCGAGCGATTGACCAAAACCGGAAACTGCACATGAAAAGTCTGTAGCATCCAAGGTGTGACTAAACGTGCAGGTCAGGAAATAAGACACAACTCAGTTGAGTTAATTGAGATGCAGGATGTCGAGTGTCTGAACTGACATTAATTTTTTCGCAATTTTCGCTTCGGTTAAATTTTCATGAAATGTTAATGCTTGTGTAAAAACTGAAGGAGATACCCTATAAAAAATAAAGGTTTCTCAGTATTATGCAAACAAAAGGCGATTACAAGGCATTCCGTTAGAGCTTTTTCGGTAATTATCCGAAGAACTCTTTATCATAGGAATTCAGTACATCCATATAGAATATGGTCAGTTATGACTTGCTTCTGTTTATGTTAAAAACTGAATCCACAACCCGAGGAACAAATTCCATGCCATTCCTCGTTTTCCGACGGGATCATCGATTTGCGGTCCACATCGGGGATCATTTGCGGTTCGGGATCATTTGCGGTCCAATTTGGGGATCATTTCCGGTCTGGGGATCATTTGCGGTAGGGATCATTTGCGGCGCTGTATCTCTTCAAAGCATGGCACAATTTCAACAGTGGATTTAAAAATATAATTTATTGGCAGGGAACACTTTTATAAATCGAGCGGTTTCTTCCAGCTTCTTCGTCGAAATCTTTTCTTAGAGTTTCTGGATTCGAGTTCATAACAACTAAAACAAGCTCACCTGAATCAAAAGTTTCATTTTTAACCACTGAAACAACCGTCTTGATCGACCTACAAGGTCATTTCCACTTTCGTTGTGATTGGTTCATTTCAATTTGATAACTTGACAGATCAGTCAAGCGGAAAGGAGGCAGAACTCAAATCGTACAAGGACCGTTGCAGGCTCTCCCTGTCTCGCCCGCCCGCGCGCCGTTCGAAAGCAATTCTCGGAATAACCCAAGCAATTCTCGGAATAACTCATAAGGAGAGCCTGTTTGCAGGCTACCTGAAGCCTGAAAAAGGTACTCCTTTCGGGCGGAGCCTCCCCGTATAGGCCACTATAGGGAGTAGCCCCCCCGGGTCGACACTACACTGGATGCAACTGAAAATAATCTGCCACAGTTCGAGCCTGTTCTTCCGGATGGCCTATTGTCCATGTTAGGATCTGATTTTCTGGAAAATTGTGGACTGGTCGACGTCGTTCCGAATTTCCCGAGAATTTTAGTTTAGTTCGCTCTGTTTGCATACTTCCGGGCACACTTTCCCACGAGAACACTTCGCAAGTTGCTCTCATCACGCGAAAATGGTGTTTGAGTCGATCAGGTAAATATTAAGGAAGAATTTTGAATACCGGTATGTGTAAATTTATTTCTATGAAGCAGCTTACGGCGCTTAAAAGAGCCACTTCTCCATGATCCTTCAGCATTTTGTCGAGTATGTGCTCAAGCAGGAATGGAACGAGATCGGTCCGGCGTAGTGGAAAATACCGTTCCATTCGGCATATGAATGGAACGCGCCCCTTAAGATCGCATTTCACGGAAAACAAATATTTGGCACTTTTTTGACACGAACTTAGGCAACTTGACAGGCAACTTATGATATTTGAAAAGTCACCCCCTATATAACGAATCTTCCAAAGAAAGCTTTCAAAAGAGTTCCCCTCAAATTGCTATTTGATATATGGTTAGAATGGAGGTTGACTGGTACTGAAATCCCCCTGATTATTAAAATAGTGGGTACATAGATACACTTGCTAGGGGTTTTAATATCTGCTTGTTTGTCTTCATGCATTGTACTTCAGCGCTGTATTATTAGATCACTTAACTTCGGAGTTTAGGTGCGTTTCTTTAAAGGAGCACTGTCACGGGAGTTTTGCTGTTTTCAGCTTCATTCGTTGCTAAAATCTTTACCTGGTACCTCTACTCGTTCCCAAAATGCTCAAATGGACTAAAGAAACGCACCCCAATTATGTGTTTGGAAAAGTGTTTGTGTAAATGCTTTTTCAGGCTCGATTAAAAAAATTAGTCGACAGATAGCCAAAGTAAGTTCCAGATGTTTACACTATTTACATGGCGGCTCCATACTAAGCTCTATAATTTTGCGCGGAACATTTCGACGAATATCTCAACTTTGGGGGAACGCACACACCTTTATTCTCGTCCCCTGAGCCTACGATCCTTTGACCTGCGGCAGGAATCGATAGCTCTGGGAGCAACCATTTCAGGCATGCGCCGTAGATGTAGACTGCGTGAAACCGGAGCAGAATTCGGTTGTTTCCTTGTTATTTCAAAATGGTTGCTACCAGAGCTCTCGTTTTCCGACCGCTGGTCAAGAGGAACGAGGCTCTGGGAACGAGATTGACACATCTTAAACTTGGAGAACTGTTTTCTTTATTTATCGTCTAAAATTTCACATTTCTTGACTTTATCCACTGAACGTTTTTTTTATTTCTTTATTATCATTATTGCGTGACAAGGCGCATCGTCGAGGAGTACTTTCTCATATTAAAACAGTGTTCCCAAAAACTGAAAACCAGGAACAAACGGACTTTCTGTAGAATTCGGACTTTCTGTAGACGGACTTTCTGTAGAATACTATTGCAGTTTTGGTCTCTGTTAGGAGAAGAAATAGTACAAAGTTTTCAAATTACAGCCCATATTTTCTAAAGCTTCCCAAACGGAATGGCACTTTTCCAACTGGAATTTCTGGTTTTCATATAATAATAAGTACCCATGATCACTCTCGATGAAAATGAAATAATATATTCGTTCGTCATCTTGGCGTAAATCTCTGCATGATTAAGCCAAATATTATTTGTACAATGCCTCAAGAAAAGAGGAAGACTTTTATTTGGATAATTCATTAGCGATTCTGACAAATAAAATTAAAATTGAGTCACAAGTTAATATGTAAGAAAGCCACGTATTGCATATGACGTTCCACACAAAAATGTAATGTTGCGGTTACAGAAAGAAAGTACGCAGTTCAACATAATGAGAATAGTAAACTAAAAAAACAGAGCTAAACAGTATAATGGACGTGTGGAAAATGAAATGACTGTGAAGTTAATGTCAAATGATGTTCGGCCCTTTGCAATTTGTTTTCTCCTATCTAAGACTTGGAGGTGTGTCATACGAGTTAAGCTAGAGAAAACCTTGTTTGTGCAGAAGTGTCCGCATTAGACAAAACGTGTATGTTATACAACTTAAAGCGCGATGCAAAATTGTTTTAAAAGTGATATAGAAGTACATCTTGCCTGAAAAGACGTACAACATTCAGATGAACTAGTCAAAATTGATGGCGAAACCGAAAAGCGTGATAAATGACATTTCCACATTTTCCCAACGTCATTACTTCGAAGGAGGGCTGTCCCAAATACGAGAACAAATGCGGAAGGTGGCAGGTTCGAAACTGTAATGATGAAAGCAAAGGTTATTTCTTGCATGAGGTGGATCGAACCCACTAAATTCAAAAACGTCACGTTTCTTGCAAAATATTTTAAAATCCTTCAGTACTTTTTGCCGGGAATGAAAATACAACGTTTTATAACACGCTGCTTGGCCTGAAAATGCCAGAAGTCCTTTTTTCGACTGAGATCTCAATTTAAAAATTTTTAGGGGAAGGATGCCCTGTACCCTCGTGGACAGGAGACCGCCGTCCGCAGTCCGTATCTCGAATCCCCCTCCCGGCCCTAAAATCCTGTATCCGCCCCAGAACATCCAATAATATACTATGAAAACAACAACAAAAAAGTGTTTCATTTTCAAGGATGGATTGTAGAGTAAAGAGAACACAGGATCTCTTTCAGAAATTAAGGAAACTGTAGGTGAGAGAGGACAAGAAAGACTTAGAAACAGGTAAATGGCGCAAAAGGAAGGTAGATCAAGTGAAGGAGTAATGAACATTGGAATAAGGGGTGAGCCCACCAAAGGTGTTTGCGGTTATTATAGGGGAAATATGATGAACACAGGGGAAAACGTACATAGGGAGAATAGAAAAGGACGTCAGAATAAGGCCTTCATTTTAGCTAGAATCAGTCACTAACGAACCCAGGACGATTCCCCTTTAAAGTAGCGAGGCAACGTTTGTTTTAATTTTCTTTATCTTTCGTGTTTTCCATGTATGACTGGTCGTATGTGTGACGTCTTTCATTCTTGGCCACTCTAACAAACTAAAAGTTTGCTGTATAATTTTCAACATGCATAGGCGGGGGAGCAGGGTCTGGGCAGGAGGGGATGTAGGCCTCCCACGTTTCGGTGCCAAAAATATCGGTAGCGCAGCTTAAAATTGGTTTGAAAAAATATTCCGCAGTTTCGTGATCTTTTCACAAATTGTTTCATCCTGCTCGCGCTTGGCGAAATAGCATTTCATATGACTTTCTGAACAGCTTCAATCTGTGTTCCTAAGAGCCATTATGAAAGAGGATCGTCTAAACGTTAAACAACTGCCCCCGCCTGCATTGTCATAAGTTTATTACGGACACGTCGAACACTGCAGACATCGCCAAGAAGTTTGTTAGTCCAAATGAACAACTCGAAAGATATTTTGGAAAATACAAGTAGAGGCTTGCCTTGACAATGAGCCCCCTCATGTTCAAAACACTACGCCACGTCTGACATGGATTGTACATGGGCGTAGCCAGGATTTTTCAAAGGGGGGGTCACACTGACTCATACAGAGGGTACTCATCAGATTGTCACCTGAATATTGTAGGTTGTTTGCTTACAAAAAGGCTTACAAAGGGGGGGGGGGGGTCACGGGCACCCCAGGACCCCCCTGGCTACGCCCTTGTTGTAACCGGACCATTTAATTTACTTTAATTACTTTAATTTACTTTAATTACTTTACTTTAATTAAAACAATGCTAATAATTCTGCTTTCCGAATTACAGGACGTTTTTTAATACTACAAATTTGCAGATCGAAATATGGCAGACAAGAACCTTGAAATGACAATCTAAAGTTTTGGGTCCAAATGAGTTGTGATTTTTTTTAAAGCAAATCAAAAAATTAATTGCAGTTGAGAGTTCTCGAAATCAGTGATCTTTTCTACCGTTAACACTCAGCAAGAACACGAAGAGAAACACACCGAAAGAAAATAATATTACTCTAAATAAGATTTGCATTTACAATAATAATAATAGGCAAAGAAAAAATTCAACTACGGCAAAATTTAAAGAAAGCAAAGTATACAAAATTATCCAACGCACCAAATTCGTTCAGTAGCGCACCTAGAGAATTTAACTAAACTCAAGATTTAGTTCGATTCCCACCGAGGTCAAAAGATTTTTCCTTTAACTCGTGTGGCTCCCTGGTTCCCTTTACTAGGTCTAACGCCCAGTGGGTTATTCATGGGTTCAATTAGCACTTTAATTTACACTTAACTTCAGAGTTAATTCTCCAACCTTGTTCCCAGGGCCTTTTCCCTGGCTTCGGGGAAAGCCAGGGAAAAGGCCCCGGGAACGAGGTTGTTAATTCTCTGTTCCACCATTTGTGTTCATAGTGCTACGTACGCGGCACAACATTCAAGATTTAGCTGTTTGATAAAAACAGTTTGTATACCCCACAAAGAATTCTGTTCACATTAATCGGCGTCCAAATTCTGCAGTTTATTTGTATCTGGAAAGCTGAAGTTGCATGTTTAATCGAGTAAGTAACTTCAATATGCAACAGTATGATACAAACAGTGCAAGTGATAGTAAGCGCCAACGTGTTGGAATGTGCAAATTGTTGCAGTGCAACACAAACATTTTAAGACTCATATTCCCAGTATAGGACTGGAACCAGCTTGTAACCGAGGCTCATGCGGGAAAGTCTTTTCTCAAATGTAAATGACATTAACCTCTTTGTAATATTCCCCCGCATGAGCCTCCATTTTAAGCTAGTTCCAGTCCAATACCGAGAATGCGAGAAAGGCAACCAGTTAGAGAAAGTCACAGGGTTCTTGAACATACCATATGGGGATTACTCATCCCCATACAGCAGTCTTCTCGAGAAAATCAACTCCACCTCATTGGCTAATAAGCGCGTTCAAAATTTCCTAATATTATTATACAAAAGCCTGTTTTTCCCCCAGTTTCCAGCTTACATGAAAAATATGTTTTCACTTCGGTCTTCCTTTAACGATCTACGTGGCAATAACATTTTGTCCCTTTGTAAGCCTAGAACAACGAGCTTTGGCCTTAGCTCTTTTTCATATTTCTCAGCTAAACAATGGAATGCGTTACCAGACTGTATTAGAACAAGTGACTTTACAGAGTTCAAAAGGAACATTCAGGGAACGACTTTTGTCTAGACACATTTTGCTTATATATATATATATATATATATATATATATATATATATATATATATATATATATATATATATATATATATATATATATATATATATATATGTATGTTTTTTTTGTTTTTTTTTTGTAGATTCTAGTTTCTTCAATGTGTGTAATTTATTTTGTATGGTATTTTAATGTATTTTTATTATATTTTCTCGAAGATATTAGCTACTAATATTGATAGTATTACAAGCTACTCTAAAATTCGAGAGGAAATAAAGTTTATGTATGTATGTATGTATGCATGTTCATGTTCTCGGTATTGGACTGGAACTACAGCTCGCAACCAAGGCTAATGCTGAGAGTCTTTTCAAACGCAAATGATATTAATCCCTTTTTTTAAAAAGGTCTAAAAATGATATTCCCCGGAATGAGCCTCCATTCCAAGGTAGTTCCAGTCCAATACTGACAACACGAGCATAGTCTATTCCATAACAATCTGCATTTCAAGAAATAACTTTGATGCCCCACTGCTGCTTCACAGAGTGAAAAGAAACTGAGAGCAAAACTCGACTTTTACGTATAGAACTTCATAATTTATTCGCTGTTTACATTTACACAGACACATGCACTTTTTTAACGCTTTAGTTCAAATAGCTCAAAGTTTTAAAACGTACTTTCCAAGCATTTCATTCGTTCGGTTTTTGAACTATGCACGATACAGCGCAAAATGTTCAATTTATGTCCTACAACATATTCCTTCAGATGTACGTACTACTGCAAGCATCAATGAATTTTATCCTTCTTTAGCCTCTTTCAGACGTTCAGTCCTATTTTTTCGCTCGCCTTTTGTTGCGCTGCGCCTTAACTAACTGAACGCCTGGAAGAAGCTAACCCTTTTTCTGTGCTGCATTTCTTGCTACTTTACAAAACGTTTTCAGGAATGTTAAGAATCTCAAGCTTCTACTTAAATCAATGTACCACCTCCCAGAATAATGCGGAACTAGCAAGCAAGGTTCAAAACATAGTGATTTAAATTTGTGGTCAACAAATTTTAAATATGAGAAAAATAAACAAAGAAAAATAGAAGTGAAAAAAATGTCTATAAGAAATTACGTCATTCTTTTTACGTAAATTATAACTTGATATTCCAGTTACTTACATAAATACTGCTTTATGCTAATACTTTATCTTCAATTTTTTGTGCTTAGGAAACGATTCAGAACTCCTAAATATATATATTTTATTTAATATCCACTACAATTAAAATTCCCGATTTTACTTTTTGCAAAGGCATTTCTAAAAATCTAGAAAGGAATCTGGTTGTTGTCTTTCCTCCCAGGGGGAGAGGTGAGGGTCTCCCATATAAAAAGTACGGGGAAGCTCGTGGGAAATTCCAAAACGACCCCCTAGGAGGTACCAGGACCCTGTTTTATGGGTGTGCTTGAAATAGTTTTCACCCTTAGAGGTACCATTATTTCTTAACATATATTTTTCGGCTTAATACCTCAAAGGTACCAAAAAAGCTTCCGCGCTATGGACCTTCTGAGACTGAACATCGTAAAAGATACAAAACCACTTTCTTAGCCCCTGAAAGGTGTGACGAGTACCCCTCTCGCCTGGGGCTTTCCTCGTTTTCACTACAATCCACTGAAAAGGGCTTGTGGTATTTTCAGTTACTACATACTATACGCACGTCTTCTTGAGCAAGGCTCTGCGGTTTTTGCCTTCAAAGGCGTGGAATACAGGGGGTTATGTTCGATGTTCAGAATATCTGACGGTTCAAGTGGCAAATCTGGGTCTTCTTTCGTCTTCCAAGGCTTTGCATAAGCGGGGTTATCTTCCATATTGAGATTCTTTGACGGTTCTAGCGACGAGTCTGAGTCTTCACTTGTTTGGTCTTGATCACGTGATATGCTATCTTTTGCACGCTCGTCAACTTCGTCACCAGTTTCCCCCGGTCCCTCGAGTACATTGTAGTCGTGGTTAACAGGTTTAGTGAGATCCTCCTCATTCGAAACTGCTGGAAATATCAACAAAGAAAACCTAAGACAATTTTGTTCGGTGTTGAATAGACCATTCCCGAGTTGCCTTTCACCTCAATATCAAAATTAAATCTCTAATGTAAAAAAGAAATCATTGAAAAAGATTAAATATTGGCAGAGAAATGGCGGTTTTAAGTTTTGGCTAGAAGTAAAAATTACCCGTCTGATTGACTTATTTAGCGCTGTTTTCTCGAATCAATTTTTTCACTTGAAGTGGACACTGTAAAGAGCTAAAACTCATAGGGAATTTGTCCGAGTGCCCCCAAATTTGGACAGTGGGTAGATTAAACTGTAGATACCTAAACTCCTATATCAAATTAAAGCTTACAGAGCTGCCTTTCCAACTATATCAATAATTTTGAAATAAAATGAATTGTCGAATTTTTCACGACTTCTAAATGCGAGCGTCCGAATCACCTTTTCAAAGCTACAAGACAAAGCGAATTTTGTTTTTCATTAATTTAATTTGTTCCTCAGTTTCCAGACTCAAAGCGCTAAAAAACATGTCTGCGTTTTGCCATACTCAGTTAGAGTAAAAAGTTATGGAACGCTTTCGAAATAGTGTTAGAAAAGTGTGAAGTGTTTGTTCAAAAATCGCTTTCAATGACAAAAAAAATATTTCGAAAGAAAAAGTTCGCAGACACGTTTTTGTTGTTTTTTAAACTGGACGCGCTACATTGCTTGGACGCGAGACACCCCTGAAGGTATACTGTATTAAACCATACTGAAAAAAATGTGTTTTCCCTAAAGGTTCATTTTGATGCAAGTAAAACTCGTGTTCGTATCAAAGCTTTTGCACGAGGAGAAGCTTTATGGGCGTGTTCAAATCTAAAGACAATCGCTAACCGGCTTTTTGTCGCGGAGAATGGACTCTAATTTAGTGAATTCTGGATTATAACGGACACTCTTCACGCAACTAAAAACACATAACATGGCAATAACATTACCTACCCGTCTCTTCTTGTTCTAATGTGTGGTATTCAGGTTGCCCTTCACCTTCTTCGCTGTTCCTGTTCCCTTTGTCCTAGGAACAACAAAATCCGCAAACTTGTGATTCTTTCTACTTTAAACGCTCGACCCGTATAAGAGTTTGAACCGGACAAAGGACTTAGGGACATGGATGTCCCTGATACATGTCCCCTCGTGTGGACTGCTCGTGATTTTGTCCCTGTTACATTTCCCTAAGATATGTTCCTTCATGTGCACCGACCTTAAAGTACTACTGCGACCAAAAATCAATTCTACTTTTTCTTCGTATTTCAAAGCTTTGGAACTGAACCACCAAGTGACCGAAGTTTTCAGCCTTCATTGCAAAAGATACCTGTTTATTTTGACTGAGATTTTCCTAAATAATGGTCCGCCATTACTAACTTAAAAATATTGAGAGTGTTGAATCGAGGATAAGAAGACACCAGTTTAAGAATGCAATGCGTGTGTACGCGCCTAAATTAATATGCAGCTCGGGAGTTTCGAAGAACTTTCAGACTTTTAAGGTGGCTCAATAGGGTTATGCAAGATTACGAAGCGCGCGCCAGTGGCCTTAATCGAAAGTTAATATTCTCGTTCTTTTTGCCATTTTCCTAATCAAAGCTACTGAAACATAACAAACAAGGGCCAAAATTTGCTGTTCAACAGTCACCTCTGATGTCAAGGCTTTTAGTCTCAAATTAAAACTACTCAAACATCGCCATTTTTTGACGTCTATTTGGCTTTGATTTCAATTTTCTTCAATTTCCTTCGGTAAAATTTTCTGATATGCTCAAACCGGGTAGAGTCTGGCAAGAAGAAACTTTTAAAATCGAAAAAAGTAGGGGTTGTCAAGGTAGTTTTTTCGTTTTTAGCATTTTTGTGTTTTTTTGGCTGAGCGAAAACCTTGTCTTACAAATTTTTCTGATAAATTGAAAGCAAGGAAAGCTAATAAGGAATAACTTCTCTGCCAAATCTTAAGGAATTTCACCGAAGGAAATTCGAGAAATCTGATAAGGATTTTTCTATTTTTTCACCTCAATGGCAATTACGTCGTCAGAATAGGAACTCGCCAAGATCGCTATGTGAGCATGCGCGAATTTTCGAACAACGCGGTTTTGTCGATGAGCAACTCGACAATGGCGGTCTCATCAAAATACACACAAGACCTTTCTGTCCAAATCATTTACTTTACGTTTTCTTTTAAATGGTTTCTCTGTTTCTACTTCTGGGCTGTAATTTGAGCTATATTGTAGACTTGTTCGCTGCTTTGCATGAGCTTGCGTCAGCTAGCGCGCGCACATTACTAAAGCTCGCATCATCGGTGCGCGCGCTCTTAAAACCCTATTGAGCCACCTTAAACTCGTGTTTTGCAGGTACAATAAGCTGCGTTCATACGCTTCAATTTTCAGCTAAAGGGTCTTTGACGTCATCTTACCCTCGATTCAACTCTCTGAAGTTCAATTGGTCAGTTTTGAACGTGAACAACGGCGGGGGTTTACCTCGGTGTAAAAACCTGTGAAGTTTTTCTTTGTTTTGTAGCTACTGTTAGTGTTAGGGTCTATTATGTTGCTGTCTTTGTTTTACGTCACTGGTGAGTGTCACAGGTTTTTACAGCGAGGATGAGCCAACGGCGGACCGTAAATCCTAAACTTGCACTCAAAGAAAACAGCCTTTGGATAAAATTCGAAGCTTAAGATTTTGCTAGTGAGGTGTCAAACGAACACGCTTTTAAAATTTGAAGGAGAAAGAGAAGTGGATTTCATCACAGTAGCACTTTAACAGTCTACAGGATGGGAGTATCGCAAAAATCCGATTCAAAACAAGATTCAATGGAAACTATTTGACAAAAAAAGTTGTACTATTTCGGACTTGGACAAAGGTAAAGTAAAATTAATAAAGTCTGCTGATGAGCCAAGTGGCCAATCAGGCCGCCGCTTGTCTCCAGTTAATGTAGGATGACGTGAAAAGGAGTATTTCTACTCCTCCCTGGATGGGATGCTAGTCCATCGCAGGGTTACCCCCAGCATTAAGTTCGCCGGTACCCATTTATACACCTGGGTGGAGAGAGGCACTGTGAGAGTAAAGTGTCTTGCCCAAGAACACAACACAATGTCACCAGGCCAGGGCTCGCACCCAAACAACTCGATCGGGAGACGAGCGCACTAACCATGAGGCTACCGCGCCTCCCACACTTGGACAAAGCAAAATTTAAAAAAAATCCTCGAACTTTGCGCAGAGAGAACTGAAAAACTTTTCGCCTGAA